>PVIW01008632.1:0-59066 GCA_004026585.1 Noctilio leporinus
GTAGAGTATTCTTGGTTGCAGGCCTTTGTTTACCATGACTTGAAATACTTTTTGCCATTCCCTTCTGGCTTGAATTGTTTCTGTTGAATAATCATTTGATAGCCTTATTGGAGCCCCTTTGTATGTTATTTGTCTTTTCTCTCTTGATGCTTTTAGGATTCTCTCTTTGTCTTTGAAATTAGCCATTTGAATAATAATGTGCCTTGGTGTTGGTCTGTTTGGGTTGATCCTCATTGGGACCCTCTGTGCTTCCTGAACTGGATTAATATTTTCACTCATCCCGTTAGGGAAATTTTCTATCATGACTTTTTTGAACAGGTTTTCCATTCCTTGTTTCTCTTCTCCTTCTGGTATCCCTATGATACGGATGTTGTTATGTTTCATGTTGTCCTGCATCTCTCTTAACCCCTCTTCAGTCTTATTCAGCCTTTTCTGATTCTCTTGTACTGCTTGGAGTATTTGTCTACATTATCCTCCACCTCGCTGATCCGGTCCTCTGCTTCCTCTAGTCTACTGTTGATTCCTTCTACTGTATTCTTCAACTCAGAAATTGTATTCTTCATTTCCTCCTGGCACTTATTGATAGTCTCTATGTCCTTTTTCATGCTGTTGTAGTTCTCAGTAAGTTCCTTGTAACTTCCCTGGAGTTCTTTGTAATTTCCCTGGAGTTCTTTGTAGTTCCCCTGGAGTTGTTTACAGTTTTCTTTGATGTGGCTGACCTCACTGAGCTTCTCTGTCATCATTCTTTTGAATTCCTTATGTGATATACCAGGTGCCTCTGTTTCATTTTGTGGTCTTTCTGAGGGTTCTTCCTTTCCTTTTGGTGATGGACTGATTCTTTTTTTCCCCCATTTTGGGTGTCTGTTCTTGCCTGCTATTTATTTATTTATTTGTGTTCTTTCCTTGGGTTAACCTGCTATGCTTCCTTGCCTTATTTGAGCACCCTTCTGTGATAGGAGATTTGTGGAGTTCAATGTTTCTGTCTCCCAGATTTTCTCCACTTGCTATTCTTGGTTTGTCCTTTATTTGAGCTGTCTGGTTGTATTCTGGGCCTGTGGGCTATTCTTCGGAGTCGGTTCCAACGGTTTTCCCGCCAGTAGACAGGTATCTAAACCCAGAAGCCCAGGGCTGAGAAGCCGGATGAAGCAGGAAGCTAACCATTTTTTAAGTTTACAGTTCATTGCTATTAAATACATTCACATTTTTGTGCAGCCATTACCAGCATCCATTCCCATAACTCTTTGCATCTTGTAAAACTGAAACTGTTCCTATAAACAATAATCAAAATTTTGCCTTCCCCCACCTTTGGCAACCATCCTTTCCAGCCTGTCTTAGTAATTTTGACGACTCTTAAGTACCTTATACAAGTTTAATCATATAGTACTTGTGTTTTTGTGACTGGCTTATTTCACTTGGCATAATGTCTAAGATTCATCCATATTGTAACATTACAGAATTTCCGTCCTTAAGGCTAAACAGTACTCCATTGTATGTATATACTACATTTTGCTTATCCATTTATCTGTTGATGCATACTTGGGTTTCTTCCATGTTTAGCTGCTATGGACACAGTGAACAAGTACCTCTTCTAGAGATTGCTTCCAATTCTTTTGAGTATATACTCACATGTAGAATTGCTGGATGACATGGTAATTGTATTTTAATTTCTTTTGAGGAACCACTGTACTATTTTCTACAGTGGCTATATCAGTTTATATTCCCAGCAGCAATGTACAGAGGTTTCAGTTTCTCCACATCCTCACCAATACTTATTTTCTGTTTTTTGTTTGTTTGTTTTTGTTAACTGCCCTTTCAATGGGTATGAGTGGTATCTTACTATAGCTTCGATTTGTATTTCCCTAATGATTGGCAAAGAATCTTTTCATCTTTTCATAGCCATTTGTATGTCTTATTTGGAGAAATGCCTGTTAAAGCTCCTTGCCCATTTTTGAATTGGGTGTTTAATTTGGGTTGTTGAGTTTTAGGAGTTTTCTATATTTTCTGGGTATTAACCCCTTATGAGGTATATGATTTGCAAATATTTTCTCCCATTCTGTGGGATACCTTTTTTCTCTGTGGATAGTGCCTTTTGATATACAATTACATTTTTTTTTTTTTTTTTTTTTTATGAAATACAGTTTGTCTTATTACTTATGCCTTTGGTACTATATCTAAGAAATCGTGGCCAAAGGTGACATTCTCAAGCTTTTGAATGGTTTTCTTTTAAGTGTCTCATTGTTATAGGTCTGAAACTTAGGTATTTGATCCATTTTGAGCTAATTTTTGTATATGGTGTTAGATAAGAGTCCAGTTTTCTCAGCAGCATTTGTTGAAGACTGTCATTTCCTCATTGAATGGTCTTGGTAGCCTTATCAAAAATATTTTGACCATGTGTATATGAGGGCTTATTTTGCAGCTTTTTATTTAGCTTTGAGATGAGAAAGTTTTGAGTTTTCCAGCTTTGTTCTTTTTCATGATTATTTTGACTGTTCTGTTTCCTTGAGATTTCATATAAATTTTAGGATAGGGTTTTTCCATATCTGCAAAAATAATGTCAGTTATTATAATAATTTTGATAGTTATAATGAATCTGTAAATTGCTTCGGGTAGTATTGAATCTTAATGAGCAGATGGATGTAGTTAACTTGTGTTTGAACCTGCATTAGCTTTTGTATATAATTGCCAATCAACAATGTGTTAACAATATATCTTCTACTCCATGGACATAGGATGTGTTTCCATTTGTTTCTCTCATCTTTAGCATTAGTTTCTTTGTCCTCCAGGTCTATCCATATAGTTGCAAAGAGTACATTTTTTTTCTTTTACATGGCTGAATAGTATTTCATTTTTCATTTTTATAGCCAAGTGAAATTCCCATAGTCATCTTATCCAGTCATTGAATGGACATTTGGGTTACTTACACATCTTGGCTGTTGTAAATAACACTGCAATGAATGTAGGAATGCTTAGGTTCTTTCGAATTAGTGTTTTGTATTTCTTGCGAATTGGTGGGTCAAAGGCAGATCCATTTTAATTTTTTGATGTATCTAAGTTTCCAGCAGTTTTATAGTTTTCATTGTACAAGCCTTTCCTCTTACTGGTTAAGTTAATTTCTATTTGCTTTGGTGGTGTTTTAAGTGGAATAATTTTTATTATTTTCTTTTCAAATTGTTTGTATATAGAAATACAATTGACTTTTGTGTTTGTATCCTGCTTGCTGAATTCATTTAGTTCAAACAGCTTTTTAGCTGACTTTAAGATTTTCTGTGTGTATGCGTAAGATCATATCAACTACAAATAGATAATTTTACTTCTTTCTTTCCAATTTGGGTGCCTTTCATTTCTTTCTCCTTGCCTTATTGTTCTGGCTATGACTTCTATTACTGTGCTGGATAGGAGAGATGAAGTTGACCAAAATTAAGTGAGTTTTATCATCTTAAGTTTTACCCTAGAAGTTGCAAGCCTTTAAATAGTTACATCAGATTATTATTAGGCAGTTATTATGTAGGTGGGGAAAGAAATTCCTGGGGCATCCTACTTTGCCATCTTCCCAAAATCTGAAGTATTTTACATAATAATTTTATGTAAATATTGGCATGACTTGATAAAATAGAGGACCATTTCTCTCTTCATGTGTTTTAGACTATAAAATATACTTTATATGGTTAAATATTAGGCTAGTTATGAAAACCATGATTTAAATTAAACTCGTTTTGCTTCTCAGGACTTCTTCATAGTTAACAACAAGTTTCTTTACTTCACAGAAATATCGGTACCGAGATGAAGATACACCTCCTCAAGAGCACATTGCCTCACAGATCACTAATGCGGTGATAGGGCCAGAATTGGTTCATGTTTCTGAGAAAAACCTGTCTGAAATCGAGAATGTTCATGGATTTGTTTCTCATTCTCATATTTCACCTATAAAGGTAAGATAATTTTGCTACTATGACGTATATATTTTGTTACTTGTATAGCTCATGTTTATAAAAAAAACTTCTTTTCATGTAGGATTTTTTCCCCCTTGACCATTACTGGTTTTTTAGTTATAAAGAATTTTACAGCCCTGGTTGGTCTGGCTCATTGGATTGAGTATTTGCCGGCCAACTGAAGGATTGTTGGTTCAATTCCCAGTCAGGGCACTTGACTGGGTTGTAGCCCAGGTCCCCAGGTAGGGACATGAGAGAGGCAGCCACACGTTGATGTTTCTCTCTTGCACATCATGTTTCTCTTCCTCTCTTTCTCCTTTCTGTATAAGTAAATAAATACATTTTTTAAAAAGAATTCTACAATATTTATTAGCATTCTAAAAACATTTTAAAAAATAGCTTATAAATGATTTTTAATCAGTGGTACTATCTTTAAGCTTCAAAATTCCCACGAAGGAAATAACGATCATATTTCAAATACCACACACTGAAATATTTTTAAACACACTTGTCTTAAATATCAGTAAGTACCAAGAAAGTAATAAGTTACTTTGAAGCCTAGTATAATGGCTTTATCTGATCCTATTACATTGTCTTCCCCCTCAGAAATGACTATAATCCTGGTTTCTTTTAACACTCTACCACATTTAGATCTCTGATTAATATATTGTTTATTTTGCCTATCTTGAACTTTATACAATAGTAATTATAGTGTATATAATCTCAACTTGCATTCTTTGCCTAACATTATATATATTACTCTTGAGACTCATTATTTTTGTTGCCCTAGTTTTCTGTTTATGAATATACTATCATTTATTTACTTTTGATAAACATTGAGATATTGTCATATTATTACCAGTATAAAAAGTCCTGTTATGGGTGGGTGGGGAGGGGGACAGAGGGGAGCAAAAAGGGGATGGATGTAATACAACAACAATAAAATTAAAAAAACAAACAAAAAAGAATGAAAAAAAAAAGTCCTGTTAAAAACATAGATTATGCATATACCTCTTTGTGGACAACACCAGATTATTTTCCAAGTGGCTGTATAATTTATATTTTTAGCAGCAATATATGACAGTTTTAATTGCTCTGTATTCTCATCAATACTTGGTGTTCTTATTTTTGCCATTGTTTGGGGTTTCTCATAATAATACCTCATTTGATTTTGTCACACTTTTTCTGTTTCATAATGAGGTTCCATATATGTATTGCTCATTTGGCTTCCTATTCTGTTACATATCCTGTCAAGAATTTTGCTTATTTTTGTATTGGGCTATCTTTTTTACTGATTTGTACAAGTCCTTTAGATATTCTGGATACTTCGTTGGTTGTATATATTGTGACTAAGGATTATTTCTTATTTGGTAAAACTTAACCTGGTTTTTATCATTTTCTTTGAGGGATGCTTTGCAATTAACTGCTTAAAAAATATATATTTTTGTACTTTTTCCATTACCGTTTAATCCCATTCTACTCCCCTTCCTCAGCAATCACCACACTGTTGTACTGTGTGTCCTTCTTCCTCAGACCCTCCACCTTTCACGTCCTCCTGCCCCACTAACTGTCATCCTGCTTTCCATCTGTATAAGTCTGTCCCCATTTTTCTTGTTAGTTCAGTCATTAGATTCCATATGTGAGTAAAATCATATGGTATTTGTCTTTCTCACACTGGCTTATTTGACTTAGCATAATGTCCTCCAGGTCTATCGATATAGTTGCAAAGGGTACATTTTTTTCTCTTACATGGCTGAATAGTATTTCATTTTTCTTTTTATAGCCGAGTAAAATTCCCATAGTCATTTTATCCACTCGTAATTGAATGGACATTTGGGTTACTTACACATCTTGGCTGTTGTAAATAACACTGCAATGAAGATAGGAATGTTAAGTTCTTTCAAATTAGTGTTTTGTATTTCTTACGAATTGGTGGGTGAAAGGCAGATCCATTTTAATTTTTTGATGTATCTTCGTATTGCTTTTCACAGTGGCTGCACCAGTCTGCATTCCCACCAACAGTGCAGAAAGGGTTCCTCTTTCTCCACATCCTTCCCAGCACTTGTTGTTTGTTGATTAATGATAGCCATTCTGACAAGTGTGAGGTGGTATCTCATTGTGGTTTTGTTTTTCATTGTTTTATTTTATTGTTGTTTTATTACATCCATCCCCATTTTCCTTCCCTCTGTCCCCTTCCCCACCCACCCACTCCCCCAAAGTCAGTCCCACTTGTTGTCCATGTCCGTGGTACTTCCATACTAGATCCTTGACTAAACTGCACTCCTTCTTTATCTCTTCCTCTCCCCTCTGACCTCCCCCCTCCCCTCTGCCCACTGGAGATCTATTCATTGTATTCATGTATCTGGTTTTGTTTTGCTTATTTGTTTGGTTTGTTCATTATTGTCCTGAAATGGGTGAGATCATATGGGATTTGTCTTTCACTGACTGGCTTATTTGACTAAGCATAATACTTTCCAGTTACATCCATGTTGTTGCAAAGGTTAAGAGTTCCTTCTTTCTCTCTGCTGTTTAGTATTCCATTGTGTAAATGTACCAAAGTTTTTAGATCTAGTCATCCACTGATGGGCACTTAGGCTGTTTACAGCACTTGGCTATGGTAAATAGCACGGCTATGAACATAGGGGTTCATAGGTTCTTATGAATTGGTGATTCAGGGCTCTTCGGGTATAGTCCTAGTAGTGGAACTGCTGGATCAAAAGGCAGTTCCATTTTTAGTTTTTTAAGGAAACTCCATACTGTTTTTCCACACTGGCTGCACCAGGCAGCATTCCCAGCAACAGTGCACCAGGGTTCCCTTTGCCCCACATCCTTGCCAACCCTTGTTGTTTGTTGATTTGTTGATGATTGCCATTCTGACCGGTGTGAGGTGGTATCTTATTGTGGTTTTACTTTACATCTCTGATGGCTAATGATGTTGAGCATTCTTTCATATGCCTTTGGGCCCTGTACTTGTGGAGGCTTGTCTTGTGACCTACCATGTGGTCTGTCTTAGAGAATGTGCATTTGAAAACAATGTGTATTTTGCTTCTTTGGGGTGAAAGGTTCTATATATATGAGTTAGATCCATTTCCTCTAGAGTGTTGTTCAATACCACAATATCCTTGGGTTTTCTTTGTTTGGAAGATCTGTCCATGGTTGATAGTGGGGTATTAAAATCCCCTACTATTAGTGTGTTGCTGTCTGTATACTTTGTGAAGTCCTCCAAAATTTTCCTTATATATTTCGGAGCTCCTATGTTGGGTGCATATATATTTACCAGAGTTATTTCTTCTTGATGGATTGTTCCCTTAAGTATTATGAAATATCCTTCTTTGTCTCTTTTTATGTCCTTCACCATAACATCTGTTTTGTCTGAAATAAGTATTGCTACTCCAGCCTTTGTTTTCACGTCCATTTGCTTGATAGATATTTTTCCATCCCTTCACTTTCAATCTGTGTCGCTCTTTTGTTCTGAGGTGAGTCTCTTGAAGACAGCATATATGTGGGTCATGTTTTCTTATCCATTCAGCTACCCTATGTCTTTTGATTGGTGCATTTAATTGTTTACATTTAAGGGTATTATTGGTTGATACTTATTTATTACCATTTTCCCACTTTGTACCTGTGCTCTTATTTGGCTCTCTCTGTTTCTTCATTTTTTTTTTTTTTTTTTTTTTTTTTAAAGCAGACCCTTTAGCATTTCTTGGAATGCTGGTTTGGTAGAGATGTATTCTTTTAGTCTGCTTTTGTATGGAAAACTCCTTATTTCTCCTTCCATTTTGAATGAGAGCCTTGCTGGGTAGAGTATTCTTGGTTGCAGGCCTTTGTTTCCCGTTACTTGAAATTCTTTTTGCCATTCCCTTCTGGCTTGAATTGTTTCTGTTGAATAATCATTTGATAGCCTTAATGGAGCCCCCTTATATGTTATTTGCTGTTTTTCTCTTGATGCTTTAGGATTCTCTCTTTGTCTTTGAGATTTGCCATTTTAATTATAATGTGCCTTGGTGTTGGTCTGTTTGGGTTGATCTTCATGGGAACCCTCTGCTTCCTGAACTTGAGTAACATTTTCACTCATCATGTTAGGGAAATTTTCTTCCACTACTTTTTTGATTTTCCATTCCTTGTTTCTCTTCTCCTTCTGGTATCCCTATTATAGGGCTGTTATTATGTTTCTTGTTGCCCTGTAGCTCTCTTAAAACCTCTTCATTCTCATTCAGCCTTTTTTCATTCTCTTGTACTGTCTTGGAATATTTTTCTCTGTTGTCCTCCAGCTTGGTGATCTTGTCCTCTGCGTCCTCTAGCCTACTGTTGATTCCTTCTACAGTATTCTTCAATTCAGAAATTGTATTCTTCATTTTCTCCTGACTCTTACTGATAGTTTCTAAGTTCTTTTTAATGGTGGTGTAGCTCTCATTAAGTTCCTGGAGTTCTTTGTAGTCCCCCTGGAGTTGTTTATAATTTTCTTTGAGCTGGCCAAGCTTATTGAGCTTCTCTGTCATCATTCTTTTGAATCCCATATCTGATATTTGGTTTGTCTCTGTTTCATTTAGTGATCTTTCTGGGGATTCTTCCTTTCCTTTTAGTGATGGACTGATTCTTTTTTCCTATTTTGGGTATCTGTTGTTGCTTGTTTTGCTTTGTTTTGTTTTCTTGGATTAATCTGCTTTGCTTCTCTGCCTTTGTGGAGTACCCTTCTGTGCGAGATTTGTGGAGTTCATTGTTGCAGTTTCCCAGATTTTCTTCACTTGTTGCTCGTGGGGTGGCCTTTATGTCGTTAACTTGGGTTGTCTGGTTTTATTTTGAATTGGTTGTGTATGTTGCTCCTTTCTTTCCAGTTGGCTGATTGGAAGACACTCCTTCTATCCTTTCTCATACATTGTTTTAGAGCTGCTCCTAAAACAGAACCACCAGTCCAGGCAAAATAACCAGACCTTCAGAGATATCTTTCTCTCTCTCTTTTTTTTTTTTTTTTAAGATTTTATTTCATTATTTTTAGAAAGAGGGGAAGGGAGAAAGGCAGAGAGGGAGAGAGACATCAATGTATGGTTGTGTTTCACCTGCCTCCAGCCACAGACCTGACTGGAGACCTGGTTTGCAACCTGGTTATATGCCCTGGCTGGGGAATCGAACCTGCGACCTTTGGGTTCGCAGGCTGGCGCCTTATTCACTGTGCTACCAGCCAGGGCTATCTTTCTCTTTTAATCCCCCTTTTGACTGCCTCTGAATGTAAGTATATACCCATACTCTCCAAGGTAACCCCCGCTCTTAATCACACCCTCAGCTGCAGCGGAGCCAGTCTTTTAATAGGGATGTAGATATATTAAGACTGTTGTATGAGGGGAAAAATTTATTCAGTTGACTAAAGTTTAGATACTTTTGAAGGGTGCTGAATAGTAGCAAAGAGAGCAGGGATATGAGAGAGAAAACCAACTTATCTATTCTATAGGAATGAGGAGAGGGAGAATCAGAAAGCCTCAAGGACCAGTGAACAGTATAAGCCTATATATATAGTTGCCACATCTGCCTCCCTGTTCCCCCTTAATGATCCCTGATTGGTCCAGGTGGAGCCAGGACCTATGTGCTTTTAGCAGAAAAAGAAAGAAAGAAAGAAAGGGTTTAGATTGCTGGGGAGGGAAGGAATGCTTCGATTGAGGACTGTGAATGTGTTGTAGCCAGAGAGTGAGTAGACTTTAAATCAAGAGTAGGAGGATCTTGGTTATTTAGGTGGATTGAGAGGGGAGGAGTAAAAATATGTGAGCTGTGATACACTGTGGTATAAACAGTATTTACTTAAAATGTATTAATTGTGTTGCTTGGAAGTAACTTTTGAAAGGGATATGTTAGGGAATAATAGTTCATGTAGCTCTCGATGTAACTGAGGTGCTTGAGATTAACAGTGATCCATTTCCTGATTCTGCCTCTTTTTCTTGGTCAGGTCTCTGCAGTCTACAGTCTAGCTGTGTGGTCTTGGAGTGGCAGGGCCTGTGGTTGTCACAGTCAGGGCTGATTCTGAGTATCAGCCCTCAGGTAGGCTGGGCCTCCAGTAGCCTAGCTGGGTTTCTGTGCTGCTGGTGTTTTGGGGCCCTCCCTTCTCTCACTGGTTCTGTGTGAAGACCTGCAGGTGCTTCTGTGGTGTCTATGGCTGCCCCTCCTCCTCAAGCCACTGGAGGAGGTTCCTGCCTGCAGTGGACACCTGACTCCAATGCTGGGTGGCCTGCAACCTTGCTGGCTCCTGTGATGGCTGGCCCTGCCCCTGCAGCTCCCGGAGGAGGTAGCCCCTTTCTGCTAACAGTGCCTGGCTCCCCCGGGCAATGGCCAACCCTCCAAGCAGTCCAGTTCTTTGAGGAGTTTTTCAACGCTGTGTCTGTGATTGGTGCCTGACTCCCCAGAGGGTCTGCAGCACAGCCTGCCTGCCTGCCAGCTAACGCTACTCCTCCCCCTCCAGCTCCTCGAGGAGGCCTTTGTTGCCTGCAATGGGCATGCTAGTTGCACCAGCTGCAAGTTCCTGGGACACAGTTTGGAGTTTCCGTGGGAGCCTGCGTGCTGGTGTGGGTGCATGGGGCTGGGCCATCCCCCTCGCCAGGGCTCCAAGCCGCCCTCTCCCCGGTGGCATAGCGGCACAGTTTTTGGCTGTCTTGCTGCTCTAGCAGGTGCACTTCCCTGCTGCCCAGTTTCTGCTCCCTGCAGGTCTCTTCTACTCTGCCTCTCCGCTTTTGTTCTTTCTCAGGATCACTGTTGCTCTGTAGGAACTTTTGTGGTTTCATATAACTTTTGTTCTAGTTTTGTGAAATATCTCATTGAAATCTTGATTGGAATTGTGTTGACTCTATAGATTGCTTTGGTGCTGAAATGATTTTGATAGTTATAGATAGTATCATTCTAATTTTCATGTAATGGTGTGACTGCCCCCTTTTTCATTCCTAGTATTATTTATTTGTTTTTTTTTTTCTTGATCAATCTTGCCAATGGATGGTCAGTTTCAAAGGTGATGTTTTGAAAGAACTATCTCCTTTTGGAAAATGTTCTCACCTCCCTCCCCATGTGCTGCCATCTCCACCCCTTTGTTTTTTTCTATCTTTTTTAAAAAAAGATTTTATTTATTATATTTTAGAGAGAGTCAGAGAGGAGTGAGAAAGATATCAATGTATGGTTGCCTTTCACCTGCCTTCAGCTATGGACCTGGCTTGCAACCTGGTTGTGTCCTGACTGGGGAATCGAACCAGCAACCCTTTGGGTTCGTAGGCCAGCACCTTATCCACTGAGCCACCAGCCAGGTCCACCCCCTTGTTTTTATTCATATACATACATGTGTACACCTGTTTATGTATATATATATATATATACACAAACATGTGGATAACCCACATATCAATTAAAGATTGTGTTAGAAGCAATCTTGATCCTCCCTTGGGAGATAAATGAGAGATACAGTTAGAGAAAATAAGTAGGTTGTTAGTTACAGAGTCAATTCTTTTATCTTTTCCCTCTTTCTCCTTTGATCATATTATTTTTTTAGTTTCCTACTTTCTTTGATTTTATCCCATTTTGCTCTTTGTTCTGGTTTCTGAAGTTGGTTATTTATTGTATTATCAGCCTTTTCCTAATAGTATTTGAGTATGTAAATTTTTTTACATAGCACTTTAGCTGTATCTTCCAAGTTTTAGTATTTTAATATGTAATTTTTTAATCATTCTAACATTTTCTTGTATTTTCATTATGATTTTTTTCTTTGCCCCATGAGTTATTTAGAAATGTTTCTTAATTTTTAAACATAGACACTTCTTCCTTGCTTCTTTAACATTATATTTCCTCTTTTTTTACTATCTTACAAATTATTTATTGTTTCTCTTTAATGGTTATTTTAGAAATTTTAATAAACTCCTTTAACTTAAGAAAATTGAAAGTCAATAAATATCTCATTCTGAATAACATAAGGACCTTAAAACAAATAAACTTGAATCACTCTCGCTTGCTTTATATGCTGTTCTTAACAGCCTATATCTATTTTCTCTTGACTGAAATTATACAATCTGTTTCTTAATGTAGTCCAAAAACCCCGCCTCTTATGTAAAAGTCTTTTGTTTCAGTGTTTTGAATTTCTGGACATTCCAGTTGTTACAAACTATCCAAAGCCAGTTTGCATATACCAAACACCCCCAGTTTTGGGTAGGTGTTTTGATCTTTACTTCCCTGTAGTGTGCAGGTTCTGACCGGAAGCAAACTATGAGCCAGTATGCATAATATATTGTATGTAGCTTCTTAAAATATAATGGTTCCTCAGTTCTCTGCTGTTGCATAAATTGCTCACTCTAGGCAAATGAAGCAGTATTCCAAAGAAAAAATTTTGATACCCAGAATTTCCATACCTTTCAGGGATTAAACCTAAGCTTTTCTCCTATTATAAACTTATTATACATATTTTCCCATGTTAATTTTTTTTAAACTTCAGATGTAATATTACATAGTATATTTGTACCATAATTTGATGAACCCTTCTGGCCTCTGCTATTTGTTATTTCCATCTTTACTAGGTTTTATAAAGAAGGCTGCAATGAATGGAATAATCTTTGAAACTAAGAAGTATTTGGTTTATTTCCTTGGGATGGATTCTCAGAAGTCAAGTTACTTGGTCAGAAACATATGAACAGTTTAAAAAGTTTTTGATACTTTTTTACAGACTATATTCTGATACAGTTATAACTTAAGAATTAGTGAAACTGCTCTATTTGGGAGTTTCTGTTTTTCCTATCTCATGCATACGTTAGTGTGGCAGAAACCTCATAAAATAATTATTTGAGGAGTGAGATAGATTAGGAGGGGGTGATAGGAAAATGGCTAGGGTTTCTTTAACTTCGTTAGAAAATCAGATTTTTAAAAAATTTGTTTTTACATTAGGTAAATTTTAGTGCTTGTTAATTTTTTAAAAATTATACATGGGATTCAGTATGAATTATTTTTGTAATCTGGAAATTATTTTTGAATAGTTGTGATCTGAGTACAATGTAAATTAGGCACTACTTTATTCTTAACAATTCCTATAAAAGCTAGTTTAAAAAGTAAGATTCTTTTAATAAATATCTTACAAATTAACTACTAGAGTATTAGTTTGGTTTATCAAACAGTACATTTTGCAAACATCAACCACCTATTCTAGTAATCTATGATGGGATAGTTATACATAGTATGATGTCATATGAAAAATTAGAGAAATTGGAGTATTTTGAAAAAAGAAAGTTGATACTTGGACAAGGTGTTGAAGGATATGTATAAGATGCCAATTGAGAGGAAAAGGCAGTTAACTGAGGAAAATAATTAGGAAATGGTGACAAGGTGTGAAGGATATTGATATCTGAACCCTGTTAAGAAGAGTTTGCCATCATGAAATGGACTGTGAAATAATCTGTGGTTTTTGTAGGTGCTGGTGCTGAATGTCATCACTGAAATAATAAATGAAATCAGGTGATTGAAAGTTACTTTAGTCAGACTTTAGCCTGGAGATAACTATGACATAAAAATCTGAAGGGGAAACTTGCTTATCCATGAGCTAGGCAGTTTCACACACACACACACACACACAAGTTGGTAATATTATGGTAGAAAAATCTAACGTGGGAGAGAAGAACACAGCGAGTAATTTTTTTCTATATAATAGTTATAAATATAGTAGTATGATAGTAATAAGAACAGTGTAAATATTCTTTAAAGATTATTTTTTTAATGGTTTATTTTTAGAGAGAGGGGAAGGAAAAGTAAAAGGGATGATGAGAAACATCAGTGTGTAAGAGAAACATTGATTGTTGCATCTTTCATGCCCTTAACTGGGGACTGGCCCACAGCCTAGGCATGTGTACTCATAGCACCCAACCCACTGACCCACACCATTCAAGGCAACAGTGTAAACATTCTTACAAGTGAAAATGAGCTGGGAATTAGGTGAAATGGTCAGAACAGTAAACCTAACAAACAGCATATTTTAAGCTAGATGAAGTAACAAAAAGGGCAGTGGCTACATTGCTTAGTGTGGGCTGTTATAATGGTCAGCGAGAAAAGCAAAAAATTTATATTTCTGTCTTTAATGTTAAGAATGATGTTCACACGAATACTATGAAAAGTAAACATAGTTAAAGGACTTGAAATCAAAGATAGAATAAGGTATGTGAGTAGGCAATTATTTAAGTATATTTCCTAGCCTGGACACATTTCATCCAGTAGTACAGAGAATATTGTTAAATGAAATTACCAGTAGCAGTTGTTAGTTTTTCAATTGTGAGAAATAGGGGTATTATTGGAAGAATGAGCATAGCAAGTAATATACCTAGTGAACGTAAATGATACAGGAATAGAGTATTTCCTATTTTGAGTACATAATTGACACTCTTTGAAATCAACTGTCTTCTCATCTTTGGCACATATTGTTGAAATAGATTTTGCCTCTATTGGATGGCCCATGTGTACTAAAGTGAACATAGAGCTTGCATGCAATTTGACCACTAGATGGTGCTCATAAAGAAGAGATTTTGTAAATACTGTGTAATCAGTTGTTTTAAGTAAATAAGCAAATCTATTATCAACCTTCTCAGTTAAGTCTTAGTACAGTTGTATGTTTTAAAATTTAAAAGGCCAGATTATAAAGATAAAAGGGTAAGGAAAATGCCTGTTACGCTGTATAGACAGTTAGTTTTGCAGTTACATACTCTATAATTTATTTTTTAGTATTAATATACTTTCAATATTGCTTTTGCTTTCATCTGTCAACCCTTTAAAATTTTTCACTAAGATTATTTCACCCTTGTCTTTGTTTTACTATACCTGAAGACTTCTGGATTTATTTTTTAGTTTGGAAAGGTGTACAAATAATTTAGGGCCTACTGTGTATAAATTTTTGAACTGTCTTTTACTTCCATTTAATGTTATAAAAATTCTCACAGTCGTAAATTTTTCATAATTATATTTTAGGTTATGTAATAATTCACTAAATGGATATATTTTAAATTTTCCCCTGTTTGTTTAGAATTCTATTGATAATGATAGAACCCTTTCTTAAAAAGAATTAGATTGTACAGAAAATGAATGTCAGTTATTTATCATATTAAAATGATAATAATAATTCTTTTTGGTGATTTAGATGTGTATATTACATTTTTATTTTATTCTATTAAACAGACTTTCCGGATTTCACAATAAACTTAAATTTTGTTTTAATGGAAGAGTTTATTTTTCAGCTCTGCTACATGAGTAGGGCTACTTTAAAGCAGAGATCAGTGAGTAGTTAGTTGCCTTATGCCTCTTAACCAAATCATATAATCCATGTAAAATCCAATTGTAATTTAGGTATATATACAGTTTTATATATGCATATATTGAATACAGGGCAATGGATGAGATGGGCCTAAACTTTGATATCTCTTGCAAGGGAACATTTTTATTGAAAAACAAAAAAAACCTTTATCAAAGCTCAAAGCTGCTTTCTTGATGTCAGTGATTTTGAATCCATACGTTGATAAGTATTTCTTCTCTGTAATTGGGATATATAGATGGTGTGATCTGTCACCTTGAAATTGTTCCCAAGTTCTTTGGCTCTCTAATAAGATAAGAAATCTGTGTAATGAACAGTTTACTGTTCTGTGTTGTTACTGTTTGCAGTTTGAGTAGGAAATTTATGTTCAATAGCCTCATCTATACCATTCTAGAATAACAGAATCTGCCTTCCCTGAGTTTTCATCAGACACACGTTTTGGGACCAAATCTATTACTTCTCCATTTGTATAAACCACATTAATCAGTTCTTTATTGTAAGTACCTGATCCATAATAAAACTTAAGTTATTTTCAAGAGGTTTCTTTTTTTGTTTTTCCTTTTTCCCTTCAGAGAGAATTCTTACTTCTCTGTCAATTCCTAATGTTTTGCTGTATTTCCCTACCCTCTAATGGACAGGACCAGTCTGTCTAGATCCACAAAATTGTAAAATACAATCTGCACAGTCCTTGAGAAGCCCCAGACTTTCTGCTGTAGTCTGTCACAAGGTATCTTATTACAAAGAGTCCCACATGACTCTCTACCTTTATTAGGCATATGTCTGGAATCACAGAGGCAGCATTAGCATTTTTTTTTTGGCTGAATCAAGATTTGCAGTAGACCTGGAGGTTGTAGTTAGCTAATGCTGCTTTCCAGTAGGCTGCATTTCGTTGCTGGTAAGCACATACAAGGAGTAAGCAAGATTTTGTTGTCTATATCTGAAAAAATATCCATGACTGAGGTTGGGACTTAACTGACATTTGTATCAGCTTAAAATTGAATTACCCAATCATTAGTAGATTATTAAGTAGTATTTTTATTTATATATTGTTTTAAAATGACGAATATGTTGTATTCTGTTTCATGTAGCATAGTGTTAATGGGACAAACCTAGGAGTCTGGCTTTCAAATTTGAGTGTGCTTAAGCATCATTAGAGGGCTTTTAAAAAATGAAAATTCCCAGATAGCCTTTACTTCTAAAAATTCTGATGCAGAGGGAGAACGAGTCTGCTTTGCAACTAGCACCCTACGTTATTCTAAGGTGGACTACAATATTGAAAAACAAAGACCTAGGTATTAGATCTCCAAAAATAGCTATTTTTCAATAAAACGATATTATTTTGTGAACCAGAGTATTTATTTATATAGTGTTGGATAAAACATATCCCACTGGTTATTTAAAAATTTACCTTTAATTCTTCTGTATTATGAATTCATAGCTTTATGATCTTTAATGTTTATAATATATGAGGTGATGCTGATAACAGCAGTTCCAGAAACCAAATATTTATTTTGCTAATTAATCTATTTCTGCTTCCAGACCCAACTATCAAAGCTGTTAAAACAAATAAATTACATACAATGATGATGTTACATTATAGATGGATTTCCCTTTATCATTAAATCCTCAGAGTTTAATATAGAGTACCTTTTAAAAACTTAGAACCAGCCTTGATTGGTGTGACTCAGGCAGTTGGCACCGGCCTGCAAACCCAAAGGTTGCTGGTTCGATTCCCAGTCAGGGCATGTAACCATGTTGCAAGCCAAGTCCCCAGCTAGATGCATGTGAAAGGCAACCATACATTGATGTTTCTCTCCCTTTCTTCCTCCCTACCCTTCTGTCTAAAAACAATGAATAAAATTGTTAATTAATTAAAATAATATAAATAAAAACTTAGAACCAGTGCTCATTAATGTAAACTTTCAAATGTAGACATTTATGTCAGTGAAAAAGCTTCACTTAATAAAATTATTTTAAATTATCAGAATAATTGGCAGAGAATCCTCTTGTATTTTTAAATTCAGTTCATATTTATAATTTAAACAGTAAAGATGCCATTGAATTTTACTACAGACTGATTGAAACTGGGTAATCCAAGGTTTCTTCACCCAGTACATTAAATCAGGTAGTTCCAAAGGGACTTGGTAGTTCAGTGTTTCTAATATCCTTCTTTACCTTCGAATCAACCTCACTTCCTGAGTTTCAGTCCAGCTAGTTATGAGCTAACAAAAGAACAGCTTTTGGTTCCTGCAAATGCTGGTGAAAAAATAATCATGAGAAAGAAATCCACCTTATGCCACCTTTCTTGTCTGCAAATATAAACTCAGCCATCATGCAGTTAACAGGTACAGAGGGAAGAAGATACAAGCTCTTTCATGGGAAGAAATTACAGAGAAAATGAGCATCATTTCTCAAGGTTTTTATTTCCTCTGATCTACAAAGTGATGCTGCTCTAATTCTAGCTGCAGTTTTTACCGATCATTCACCACTCAGCAGCTGGTAGAGAAGTAAGACTGCTTGGCAACCACCTGCAGGGCTGCAGAGATGAATTACATTTTCGGGAACAACACACTTCTGTACTCTCGTGCCAGTCGAGGAGGCAATGCTAGCTCTAGCCATGGCTCAGTAGGCCCAAAGCAGAAACATTGGGCAAAGAAGGGCTCGTCAGATGAACTACAAGCTGAGCCCGAACCTTCACGCTGGCAGCAGATAGTTGCATTTTTCACTCGAAGACACAGCTTTATTGATTGCATCTCGGTAGCCACCAGCTCCACCCAGGTAACATACCACTTGTTGAAATTATTTTCAATATATTGTGGCTCATGTTTGCTTTGAAAAAATGTACTAGTATAGGTTTTTTTGTTAGTAAAAAATATAATCTTATGCATTGAAACCTTGGATATGCTGAAATGTATGTTTTCAGTCCTTCTGTAAAGGTCTTTAGCTAAAAGGGGGAAAATATTTTCCCTTTTGATCTTATGTAATGCCGAACAAAACAGTCTCAGGTTCTGTTCAATAACTTCTCTAAAAATAAACAGCTCTTGGTATAGAAATTAAAATGTAAATTAATAATGCTTGCCTCCTCTTTTTAGACTGTTAAATGCTACAAAGTATAATGTCTGACAAAAGAAAATACCTATTTAGCTTTTATATGTCATTTGATCTTGTTATACTAATAAGGTAAAAAGATAAGCTGAAATGTTTTTATTTTCTAATGTTTTGAAAATAGATTTAATTGAATATAGTGAATTGATATTGTGAAATACTATTATTATGTATCCTTATATGTTAAAGTTACATTAAATTATGATTTGTTCAGAGAATTTAATGCATCCCTCCACTTCAGTAAATATATATTACTTTGGGTTAATTTGAAAGCAGTAAATTTGTACAGTTACACAATTACAGAATTTTTTTTTCATATGATCGATTGTCAGTTTAGAGGTAAGCAAGCATTAAAAGTCTCCCAAGTTTTAAAAAAAAAACACTTCTTTGAGTATTGAAAATAAGCAAAATATGAAATTGTTAATTTGAGTAAAATACCTATTACCTGGTATTAAAGGGGAGTTGGGGTAATCAATATTCATATTTTAAAACTTGGAATAGGCATTCAACTTTCATTAAAATGAAAGGGCAGTCCATTTTAAAAACAAGGTGAGAATGCTTTTGTTTTTTAAAATTTTTATGTTTTTTCAGGTATTCAATATTTATTAATAACAAAGGGGAAATAGTAATTTTGCAGGGTTACCATTACCAGTAACCAGACACATTAATGTCCTGTAACTCCCAATATGATGAGATGAGATATCCTTTGACGTCAATATTAATAAAATATATATACATATCCTAGGGTTTTAAAAAATAAATTCCTTTAAAACTTTAAAAAAATGATTAGAAACAACAGTAGAGTAAGTATAAACTGTCAATAGCCTCTTTGTTAATTTTGATTACTAGAATTATCTTTCAATGGTTTGATTTTTAAACATTGTCAAATTGATTAAGAAATTCTACTTATACTTGTTACATGGTTGAGAGAAATGGAATTACTGGATTAGGGAGAGTCATTAATTGTTTTTATGTAGGCACTAAGTTCACTTATAATGAACCTTACTCAAGAGGCAACAATTTATTTATCTCTTAGATTGACAATACCCCCCATATTAACTTGATACTGACTACAATTACATACCAAAAAGGGTTGCAAAGACTAAAGCTTGGCATTGTTATTCATTGATGACTAACAGTAAGTGATATTTTTTATTGTCATAAAGAAAGATGTTTAAAGAAACTAATTTAAATACATACTGCTATATATGTATACAGAGACACATGCTGCCATTGATAATTCATGTTATTAAGGGCAAACAAATGAAAAGGCAACTATTGAAACCTCAGAATACCTTATACTTAGGAGTTGAAGTAAAAGGTATCTATTTTGTATTGTAACTAAAGTCAGAGTTGTAATATGAACTATTGGCAGCTGATCCTACAAAGTCATTTAAAAATTTTTTTCCCAGTTGGTTCAGATCACTTGTGTATACTGATTAAAACAAACAACTTGGTTTTTATTTTTTCAAACCTCTTTGCATTACTTACCTTGTTCATAATATTTGTATTTCATCTTTACAAGTGTAGGCATTAAGTCAGAGGTTTTAGCTTTCATTTCTCCTGCTCTGAAATACCAACATGTCAGTTTTTATTATATATATTTTTCTAACTGAAAAATTGGATATTTTATATATACAAGTCCTTTGTGCTAACTTACTGGAATTCATTTTACAGGATAAGATATAATATGACTTAGAAAACATTAAACATATTTGGATCTTAGTTGATGGCCATAGGACATTTTTCTGTTCATCCATTGACTCATTGCTGGCATTTTTATTTTGTAGCATTAAAAGGATTTCTATATAGTTAAAAAATAGATTAATGAAATGTGCTCAATTCATATACCTGTGAACACAGTAGTATGATATTGATAGTGTTTTATTATAAGACTGATAAATAACAGTGATGACGATGACCAGGTCTCTATAGTTTCACCCTGTCAGAGACACTCTCTTTAGAGATTTGATGGCAAGAGTAACTTTGAATCTTATTTCTTATCATTACACTACATGATATATCAGCAGTTTGGATAGTTTATTAAATCAAGTTTTATTTATTTGAAAGTCATTACTCTGATTTAATATCCCCTCAAATATCCTCTATAAATAAAATTTTACTTTCGTTAGAGATTCATTTAAATTACATGTCTGTTGGAAGTATTCACTTTCATAACTAAGATTATATACCTGGTCCTACTATAATATCTGGAACTTAGTAGGAAGTCATTAATGGTTTTTAAAATGATAAGCCAAATGATTATTAACTTCAAGAGTAAGGCTTGTTATATGGTTTATGTTCAGTAAGTATTTATGGAATTGATTGATTAATTTTCACGTCTGTTACTAGAACCTTATTTAGCTTGTGGCCTTCCAAAATATGGCACCTAATCTGCCCTGGCTGGTAGCCGTGGATAAGGCACCAGCCTGCGAACCCAAAGGTCGCTGGTTCGATTCCCCAGCCAGGCACGTGCCCAGGTTGCAAGCCAGGTTTGTAGCAGGAGGCAGGTGAAAGGCAACCATACACTGATGTTTCTCTGCCTCTCTTCCTTCCTCTCTTTCTGGAAATAATAAATAAAATCTTTAAAAAAAAAATATGGTACCTAATCTGAAACCATTGGATAATTATACTGATTGGATCTATGTACTCTCCTCCCTCGTAAGTGCCTTTAGTTATTCATAGCAGTACATCTCTTCCTCCACTTCCATTTTTCTTCCCTCCATTTTTCCAGTTTTCTTCAAGCCACAAAAATCCTCTTGTGCACCTGATCTCTCCCTTCCCTTTTGAGTCCCCACCCAATGATGATAACTGTACAGCTTCTTGTGAATTATTTTACTTTGATATAAGTTTTTCTTTTGGGGGCTTCATACTAGTTCTTAATTTGGAATATTTTTAAAAGTGGCCTATGCATTGTCAAGCCCTCCTCAGTTTCATATCGCAGAATTTCTTTTCTTGTGTTTAGGATCACATGATTCCAACCTACCCTGTCCTAGTTAGCATATTCAAGTGCTATTCCTATAGGACCAGATTTTACATTCAGGATTTTTAAAAGTTTGGTACAATACTTGTAGACTTTCCTGCCTGATGAGTGTCTAGGTGAAAAGCTTTAGCTACTTGGTGATATTGGTGTTCATTAATAACAATAGTATTTGTAAATTTTTTTAAAAGATTTTTATTATTCTCAGAGAGAGGGGAAGGAAGAGAGGCAGCGAGGGAGAGAAACATCAATATATGGTTGTCTTTCACCTGCCTCCAGTTATGGACCTGGCTGGAGACCTGGTTTGCAACCTGATTATGTGCCCTTGCTGAGAATCGAACCAATGACCTTCGGGTTTGTAGGCTGGTGTTTATCCACTGAGCCACTTGCCAGGACTCAGTATTTGTAAAATTATAAGTGAATAGAGTAGACATGATGACTGGTAACTGAAATTAGAACAATTTTCTTTTTATTGAATGTATTGGGGTGACATTGGTTAATAAAATCATAGGTTTCTGGTGTACAATTTTGTAATACATCATTTGTATTATGTGTTCACCACCGTAAGTCAGGTCTTTTTACATCACCATTTATACTCCCATACCCTTTTCCCTCTGGTAATCACCATACTATTCCGTGTTTATGAGTATTTTTTTGTTTTGATTTGGATGATTTGCTTAATACCTTCGCCTTTTTCACACAGGCTCACAACTCCCTTCCCCAATGACAGCTGTCAGTCTGTTCCCTAAAATTTTAATAAAAGTGCATATTAGCCAAATGAGTTAAATAATTTTTTCAGAGGGAAAAATCCCATTCTAAATTAAAATACAGGAAAACACTGTTCAGATATTCCATGTGGAAAAATACATAGACTGATTTGTAGGAAAAGAATAAAAATGTTTTAAATATAAATTCTGGATTATAAAGGATTTAATTTTTAGAGTTATGCTTTGGATATATTGTCCAAAGAAAGCTAATAGTATCAACTTCATTGAGTTAATTGTATTAAATTATTTAATATATTTAATGTACTTAGAACAGTGTCTGGCAGCTATTTTATTTTGTTTTTATATTGCATAACTTGGATAATCTTGGAGAAACTCAAATAAAGATAAGTAGGAATTACAGTACGTAGTGTAGTTCATTCAAGCATTCAATAAATAGTGTTGAGTAAGTTAATTCTAAGTGCAAGCTGTACACTTTTTTTAAAAACTACAGATCTGAACCTCCTTCAATTGCAGAATTTAAGCTGCTCCAAAGAGCACCTCCGATTCTCTGTGACACTATCAGTTCCTTGACATTGCCATCTCCCAACAGTCCATTTAGCAAGTTGCTAAATCAGTCACACTAGACAACTAAATTTAACTGACTTTCCAGCTTTTACTGCTAGCTCCTCCAAGCGTGCCATCAGGACTGATCTTACACTCTACATCCCTTTTAACGTTAATCACCACACCTGACCTTTTCCTGAGAGTATAGCCCTCACAAAAAAGTGAAACTTTTATCTGTCACACCCCATGCACTATGGAACCAGCAAATGGAGTTGTATTCCATGCTTATCGTGATATTTATGGATGATTCTTCTCTATTTTAAAAAATGTAGGTGTCATCAGATGGTATCTTCTACTTCCTCTTTTCTAGTCATCTGCATTTCTCCTAGTCACTCATTGATGGTTTCAGTATCTGATTTACTATCTTTTCTCTGTCTACTATTCTGGAATCATTCTTAGTGATTTTCCATATCCTAGTGTGGCCTATCCAAAATCTTAATTTACCAATCTGCGATACCCTGAATTTCCAGTATTTTGTTTTTTCTTTCACTTGAGTGACTTGTTTTAATGGTTATATTTTAAGACCTCATTAGCATTGACTATACCAATGATTTTCAACCTTTTTCATCTCGTGGCACATACAAACTAAGTACTAAAATTCTGCAGCCTGTCAAAAAATGGTTTTTTGCATATCCAACAAAAAGTAGGTAGAATTTTGATTCATACACACCAGATAATTATTGTTATGTTGGCTGTTTCCTTTTTTTTAATTTGATAGTATAAGGGAAAAGAGATTAGTGCCCCTGACTAAATACTCAGGTATTGTATGTTTTAAATTTTTAAAACACACTGGTTGAAAATCTCGACTATACCATTTAAAAAACCTCAATTGGAAACATTTCAGTATATCTGAGTATCACTCTTTTTTTTTCAGTTCACTTTCCCCAGTGCAAAGATTTTAAGGTATCCTCTGAAGACCTCCTGTCAGCTTTTTATTATTGTTTATCAATTCTTTTGTGCTCTCACTTTTCTTTGTTCCTTGCTCTCATTCTTTGGTCTACAACTATAAACACTGTCTTTCGTAATACCGGCTTTCTTTAGCCCTCCTGTCACTTCATTGGTAAGATCCAACCTTGGTTAACTGAAGCTCCCCTCTGCCTCCTGCACATTGCCAAGTAGCACATTAAAAAAAAAACTTCACCTGGCTGGTAGCACAGTGGATAAGGCGCCGGCCTGCGAATCCAAAGGTCGCAGGTTCAATTCCCCAGCCAGGGCACATAACCAGGTTGCAAACCAGGTCTCCAGTCAGGTCTGTGGCTGGAGGCAGGTGAAACGCAACCATACGTTGATGTCTCTTGCCCTTTCTGCCTCTCTCCCTTCCCCTCTTTCTAAAAATAATGAAATAAAATCTTAAAAAAAAAAAACAAAACAAAAAACTTCATCTACCTGTTCTCTGGCCCTCATTCTCAACTGTTGATCTCTTAAGATAAAGGATACATCTGTGTATCTAAAGCTCACTCACCATTTACTACTTTTTAAAAATTTAACCTTTATTATATTTTTTCCATTACCATTTAGTCCCCTTATACCAATAATCACCACACTGTTGTTCATGGGTCCTTTTTCTTTTTGGCTCAATCCTTCCACCCCCTCATCTCCTCTCACCCCCACTAGCTGTCATTTTGGCTCTCCATCTATGAGTCTGTCCCCATTTTCCTATTCAATTTTTTCATTAGATTCCTCACATGAGTGAAATAATGTGGTATTTGTCTTTTTCTCACTGGCTTAGTTCACATTAGCATAATGTTCTCCAGGTCTATCCATACTGTGAAAGAGTGAAAAAGAGTGAAAAAATAAAATTATGGCCAAGTAGTATTCCATTGTGTAAATGTCCCATGGTTGTTTTATCCACTTATTTATTGATGGGCACTTGGGCTGCTTCCATATCTTGGCAATTATAAATAATATTTTGATGAACATAGGGATGCTAATATTCTCTCAAACTAGTGTTCTGAATTCTTTCCAGGATATTCCCACAAGTGGGATTTCTGGGTCAAAGGCAGATTTATTTTTTAATTTTTTGATGTGTCTCCATACTGCTTTTCACAACGGCTGTACCAGTCTGCATTCCCACCAATAGTGCAAAAAGGGTTTCTCTTTCTCCACATCCTTGCCAGCACTTGTTGTTTGTTGATTTATTGGTGGTAGCCATTCTTACAGGTGTAAGGTGATACCTCGTTGTAGTTTTAATGTGCATTTCTCTGATGATTAGTGCAGTGAGCATCTTTTCATATGCCTATTAGTCATCTGTATGTCCTCCTTAGAGAAATGTCTAATTAGGTCCTTTGCCCATTTTTTAATTGGGTTGTTGGTTTTTTTGATGTTGAATTTTGTAAGTTCTTTAAAATTTTTGGGTATTGATCCCTTATCAGGTGTATTGGTGAGACTATTCCCTCATACTGTGGGTTACCCGTTTGTTTTGTGGATGCCTTCCTTTGCTGTGCAAAAACATTTTAGTTTGGTGTAGTCCCATTTATTTTTTTTTCTTTTGTGTCTCTTGCCTGGGGAGATATTATCAGATAAAATATTGCTACAAGTGGTGTCCAAGATTTTGCTGCCTGTGTTTTCTTCTAGGATTTTTATGGTTTTAGTCTAACGTTTAAGTCTTTGGTCCATTTTGAATTTATTATTGTGTGTGGTGTAAGAAAGTGGTTTACTTTCATTATTCTGGCACGTATCTGTCTCATTTTCCTACCATGATTTATTGAATAAACTATCTTTAGCCCATTGTATGTGCTTGCTTCCTCTGTTGAATGTTAATTGACTATAAAGGTGTAGGTTTATTTCTAGGCTCTGTGTTCTGTTCATTGATCTGTGTGTCTGTTTTTATGCCACTACCATGCTATTTTGATTACTATGGCCTATAGTATAGTTTGATATACATAGTGTGATTACTCCATATTTGTTCTTTCCCAGGATCACGTTTGCTATGTAGGGCCTTTTGTGGTTTCATATAAATGTTTGAAAGCTTTGTTCTAGTTCTGTGAAATATCTCATTGGAATCTTGATAGGAATTTTGTTGAATATACTATAGATTGCTTTGGGTAGTATGGGTATTTTAATGATGTTAAGTCTTCCTAGTCATGAATTCAATATGTACTTGCACTTACTTCTATCTTCTTCAATTTCTTTTTTTGGTGTCTTTCTTCCACCACCCCAACCCCCAGTGCATTTTTCAGTCAGAACTGGTAGGGCTTCATTTTCCCAGGGCTGGAACTCTGTGCTATGCTGTGCAATGCTGTGCTTTGCTATGCTGTGCAGTCTGGCCTTGGGCTGGGATTGCACACTCCCAAGGTATCCCTCCTGATTTTTATCCACCATGCATGAATGTGGTACCACCTATTCTGCCACTGCCACTGTTGCCATTTCTCCTCACCTCTCCACCCAAACTTCCCATCTCTGCCCTGCCTACCTGTCTGGATGAATGTGACTTACTTAAGTCCTTGGTTGTTGGACTTCCATACAGTTAGATTTTCTGACAGTTCTGAATGTTATTTGTTTCAAGGTTTAGTTGTAATTCTTGTGGTTATGTGAGGAGGTGAAGCATGTCTACCTATGCCTCCATCTTGACTGGGAGCCTCTGTCTAATGTTTCATGAGCGCTCCTCATTTATTTAATTTTTTTCTTTTGCAGCTGTGTCTGGGTGTTTGTTTTTTTCTACCTTGTCTTCCAAGTCATTGATTTGATCCGCTGCTTCATCTAACTGACTATTGATTCTTTCCAGTGTACTATTTATTTCAGATATTGCATTCTTTATGTCTGGTCCTTTTAATTATTTTATTTTATTTTTTTAAAAGATTTTATTATTTCCAGAGAGAGAGGCAGAGAGGGAGAGAAATATCAATGTATGGTTGCCCTTCACCTGCCACCAACTAAGGATCTAGCTGGAGACCTGGCTTGCAACCTTGTTATGTGCCCTAGCTGGGAATCAAACCAGCGACCTTTGGGTTCGCAGGCTGGTGCCTTATCCCCTGAGCCACCAGCCAGGGCCCTTTTTAAATTTCTATTGTTTTCATGCTATTGATTATCCTTATAACCATTACTTTGAATTCTATCTGAAAAATTACTTGCCCCCATTTTATCTAGCTATTCTGGAGGATCTCTTAAGTGATTTTCTTAATGGTGTCTAGAAACTTACCTGCTATCTCTTGGTTAGCAGAGGCTGCTTCTCCTGTCACCATGACATTTTTAAAACCAAAATCAAGCCATTCTTTGCTGGCATTACATGCTCCAGCTAGAGCTTCACAGGTGTGGCTTGGCTCAGGTGGTTGGGACCTCATTCTGAGAGGCAAATGGCTGCCAGGCTCTCCTGCCTTGCCATGTCTGAGCATAGATACAATAGTTGGCACCTGAAGACGTATCTCTCACCTAGCAGAGACTGGGCCTGGCAACTGAGTACAAACTCTCTGACTTACAACTGGGTCAGTCAGTCAGCCCCACACAGTGCTGTGTGAGGCTAGTGCCTGATCATGGATTCATTGCTTTGCAACTGAGTCAGTCCTTCTCGCTCAGCAGAGTCTGAACCTGACGGCTGGTTACAAACTCTCTGACAGTTGGGTCAGACAGAGAGCCTCACACAGTGGCAAGTGAGCCTGGTGGCTGATCGTGGATTCATTGGTTCCTAAATGAGTTGGTCTGTCCTGCCCAGTGGCCCCTGGGCCTGGCCACTGATCACAAACTCACTGGATTACAATTGAATCTTTCAGTCTAGCCCTGTGGCCCTTTAGCCTGGCAGCTGATCACAGATTCATTGGATTACAATCATATCTTTCAGTCTAGACTAGGGCCATCTGAGCCTGGTGGCCAGTCACAGATTCATTGGATTCCAATGGGATCTTGCTGCCTAGCCCAGGGGTGCCTGAGCCAGGAAGCTGATCACAGATTCATTGATTTATATCTGAAACTGTCCCACCAAGCTGCACCTGAGCTGATGGCTGATCCATTGGATTACAATTGAACCTCTCTGTCTAGCCCATCAGGCCCTGAGTTTGGTAGCTGATTCATTGATTTACAGCTGAATTGGCCTATCCCCCAAAGTTGCATTTGAGCCTGGTGGTGAATCACAGACTGATAGGATTACAACTGAATCAATCCCTCCAGCCTAGCAGTTCCTTAGCCTGGCAGCTGATCACAGTCTGATTGGATTACAACAGAACCTAAACATGGAGAGAAAAAGAAACAGTCCATCACCAAAAGGAAAGGAGGAAACCCCAGAAAGATTACTAAATGAAACAGAGGCAAGCAAACTGTCAGATACGGAATTCAAAATAAAGATGATTGTGAAGCTCAATGAGCTCAGCAAACTCAAAGAAAACTACAAAGAACTCCAAAGAACTACAAGGGAAGCTACAAGGAACTTTAAAAGCATTAAAAAGGACATAGAAACTATCAGTAAGAGCCAGGAGGAAACGAAGAATACAGTTTCTGAATTGAAGAATACAGTAGAAGTAATCAACAGTAGGCCAGAGGAAGCAGAGGATCCGATCAGTGATCTGGAGGACAACATAGAAAAATATTCCAAGACAGTGCAACAGAATGAACAAAGACTGAACAAGAACGAAGAGATTTTAAGAGAGCTGCAGGGCAACATGAAACACAATAATATCTATATCGTAGGGATACTAGAAGGAGAAGAGAAACAAGGAATGGAAAACCTGTTCAAAAAAGTAATTGTAGGAAATGGCTGCCAGTTCAATGCCAGTCTGGGCACATGCCTGGGTTGAGGGTTTGGTGCCCTGGTGGGACGTGAGAAGCCTACTAATCAGTGTTTGTGTCTCACATCTATGTTTCTTTCCCTTTTTCTCCTTCCCTTCCCCTCTCTAAATATAAATAAATGACATCTTTTTGTTGTTGTTGTTGTTTTTAATTTTTCAGCTTGGGATCCTTAACCTTCCTTTTACTTTAACTTGTCATAATACCTTCAGTTTTTTCCCCTTGAATTATATTAATCTATACGTTTTCCAATACAGATGAATAAGTATTTCACAAAATTAATAAGATTTTCACACCTGCAGTGACAGCTTCCTAAGTGTTCTTTTCTTTCTTTACAACAGTTCTTATGCTGGATTCATTTGTCTTGAAATTGTGGGAAACCACAGCTGTAGACCTCAATCTGCGGTACATCTCCAGCACTCAACTTCTTGTAAGGTCGTGGGTTTTCTCTAGTTCTTGGGAGCACTTCACTTCCAGCATTACTAGTAACATGTCTCAGGTGTCACGTGGTGTTATACAAGCTTTACAGTATTGCACTAAACATAGTAAAAAGTACATAAGAATTGCAACATCACTTTCAACTACAGTACATATTTTTCCAGGGAGACAACTGCTCTTATGGAAATGATTCATGTCACATGGTTTGAAGTAGTCACTCATAACACTTGAGCTCACCATAACAGCAACAAGAGGTGGCTATAAAATTATTACAGTAGTACAGCATTACTGTACTTAACTTGATGTAGTTATTTAATGCTGCATCTTTACATTTGTTGACATTTCTCTCAACTGTTAAATGGTACCATGTATGGTCTGTGTTTGTTTGTGTAAGTTTTGATAAATTTTAACTTTATATACTAGACTTTTATATATTTTATGGTGGTAAATGATAAAACAGACTAGTATATGCATATATTTTATGCATTCATGACATACCTAACTTTTTGATATTTTGAAGCTGTTTGGCTTTCTGAATTTTTCAGATGGTCACAGATCTCCAAGTTTTTCTAATTTATCTATTGAAAAAATATCCACATTGAAGTGAACCCATGCAGCCCAAACCTATGCTGTTAAAAAGGTCACCTATATTTAATTTGTTGCCTGAATAACAGAATAGACGCATCTAACTGGGCTCCCTATTTCTATTCTTTCCTCTCAGCAGTCTCTTCCTCACCTAGCAGCTAGTCTTGCTTACAAAATGTCAGTTCATGTAGGTTTTAACCCACCATAGTTTCCAGTCTGATGCATAATACAATCCTTATTTTACCATGGCCTAAAAGGCTCTGTATTATCTAGCCATGGCAATATTTCCAGTCCTACTTTCCACTGCTTCCTTGCTCATTCTACTTCATCTACACTGGCCTTGTTCCTATTCCTTAAAAAGTCAAGCATGTGACCCATCTGAGAGCATTTATCTTGGTTTTCCCTTTATCTGGGTAATTTTTCCCCAGATACTCATGATTCATTCTCACACTTCCTTTAAATTTCTGCTTATTTGTTATCTTCTTAGAAGGCCTTCCCAGAATCTGTTGTTTTTTTTTTTTTTTTAAGGTTTTATTTAATGATTTTTAGAAAGACGGGAAGAGAGAGAGGCAGAGAGGGAGAGGGACATCCATGTATGGTTGTTTTTCACTTGCCTCCAGCCACAGACCTGACTGGAGACCTGTTTTGCAACCTTGTTATGTGCCCTGGCTGGGGAATCGAACCTGCAACCTTTGGGTTCGCAGGCTGGCGCCTTATCCACTGTGCTACCAGCCAGGGCCCCAAATTCTTATCTAACTAAGATAGGCACTCCTTCACTCCAAGCATCTCTCTGTCTTACATTAAAAAAAAATTTCCCCTTATAGCACTTAATACTACCTGATCCTTTATTATTGTAAATCTTTATCTGCCTGAGTTCTCCCTGAGACCTTCTGTGAGGCATATATGACACTTTAGTGTTGTACTTATCCTCTAGTTGATGAATCTCTTCATATTTACTGTTCTGGGAAGAAATACACCCAAGATGAAGCAAGGAAAAGAGAGGGAAGAGGAAACCATTCAGTTTCCTTTTAATTAGGATAACTATATAACTCATCAACCAAACTGAAATACTTTGGATAGAAAGAGGGGAATAAATACTTAAAAGTGGTACAACAGGCATAAATGGAGACTTCCCAGGCAGACAGAGGCATGTAGTACATTATTTATAACCATTAATCTTCTGACTATGCACATCAAGACATTTCCACCTTAGACAGTCCTGGATTTGCCTTTCTCTATTTTTATTTCATTATACATTTAACCTTGTGAAAAATCAAATAATTTTTTTAGTTAGAGGTATAACACCTTTGTATCAAACTATAATATAAAATATATACTACATTAGGTCAAGAATCTTAAACTACTTTGGAAATGCTCACTCTGATAATAGGATTGTTTCCAGGAGAATGAGTAGAAATAGTCACCTTTGACTATTGACTAACCAAACAATCAAAATTAGGATAAAAACTCTATTATACTAGTTGTGAGATGCTGCTGCCTTTTGGCATAGTTCATTTTTCCATTCAAAAGACCACTAACATTTATAAGAAGAACACCACGACTCAGATTTGGAGATTTGTTTTCCCTTTTCACCAGAAAAATATTGTGGAATTTTTTCAGGGGACCTATATATGTACCTACCCAAAAAAAAGATGTTAAATGGTATTTAAGACCCAGGCTTTTGTACAGTAGGACACTTAAGAAAAGCATAGAGCCCTGGCTGGTGTGGCGAAGTGTATTGGTGCTGGCCTGCGAACCCAAAGGTCCCTGGTTCAATTCCCAATCAGGGCACATAACCAGGTTGCAAGCCAGGTCACCAGCCAGGTCTGTGGCTGGAGACAGGTGAGAGGCAACCATACATTGATGTCTCTCTCTCTCTCTTCCTGTCTCCTTTCCCCTCTCTCTAAAAAATAATAAAATCTTTAAAAAATTAAAAATAAAGTGTTAATAAAAGTGCTGAAAAATGACTGACCTACATGTTCATGGGGTAAGGATAGGTAATTCAGCCAATGCAGCATTTTGCCCTTTGTTTTCCAGCAGTGTTTGTTTCAACAGAATTGTATTTCATATTTCTTACCACAACTGCATTTCAGTAATCAATTGGGTAATGATTTGTTCAGTGTCAGCTGTGAAACCATAGGCTTCACAAGAGCTGATACCACAAAATGTATGTTTTTTTCTCTTGAATCACTAGAGCCTAGGATAGTATTTGTTGCTTGAATAAACAAATGTGATACATGTTGTTTATTTTCATTTAATCTGATGGTGGCTGCAAAGAAGTTTGGAGCTTCTAAATATGGTTTGGCCATAGTAAATTTCCCAGGCCATTTTTATATAAAACTATGGCTTAAAAAGTAGCAAGTGTACATTATGCAGGATTTTGTAAAGTCATGTACGTTTCAAAAGTAATTTAGAGTCCTCTGAAGAGATTGAGATGCATATATTTTTACATATATAAAGGACTTAAATTCTTACTGTTAAGATTTGACCTAACAAATCTCTGAAGATCGTTTTACTGTTATTCTTTGTACTTCTTGGTGTTGTTATTTAGATAACATTTTCAGCCTTCATCTTTGTTTCAAAATTTAGAATTTTGATAAAGGTAAAATAGTTGTTCAGACTATGTGGAGAATAGTAACCTGTAATTATCAGTTTATTTAACAAACCTTAAATAAACCAATTGTCATGATGATTTTACAGGCATACTTGAATCAGTCAACAAAGAGTGGACTTGTTTTTTGCAAGAGTAAACCAACTGGCTAATCTACCTGGAAGAAATGGAATTTTAAGAGACACTTGCACACTACTTATTCTGCTCCTAGATAAATTTACTTACAAGATTTTTCTCCCTCACTCATTAACAGGATCCCTGCCTATTCATTCTTTAACCTTTAGTAAACCCCAGTGTGGTCCTTTCTAAACTGTATTTACAGATTTGTGAAATCTGAACTGTGAATATTGATTCAGCCAGTTCTGGAATGTGAAGGAGTTATGACAGAATGGGACCAGTTGCTTACCCTACGAATTTTTGTTGGTCCTGAGAAAAATAATAAGATTATAACATGAGATTTGAATCAGACAGGCCCAGGCTTCATTTTTCTGTATTTAAATCTGACTGTTCTTCATAGAACCACCTAATGTAGCCAAATGTTATAAAATTGAAAAATAAATCAGTTTGAAAGTATTTTTGAAAGAAGAAAAACAAACAAGAAGCATACTGATTGTTTTTTTTTTCTTTTTTTTTTAATTTCATTGTTGTTATATTACATCCATCCCCTTTTTGCTCCCCTCTTTCCCCCTCCCCACCCACCCATTCCCCCCAAAGTCAATCCCACCTGCAGTCCATGTCCATGGTTCCTTTACACTAGGTTCTTGTCTAAGCTGTTCCCCTTCTTTGCCTCTACCTCCCCCTCCCCCCTACCCCTTTCCCCTAACCACTGAAGGCCTATTCCTTATATTCATATACTTGGTTCTGTTTTGCTTGTTGTTAGTTTTCTTCATTATTGTCCCGTAATGGGTGAGATCATATGATATTTGTCCTTCACTGACTGGCTTATTTCACTAAGCATAATGATTGTTTTAACTATATGAATTACCATAGCAGGATGGGGTGGCTTATAGAACAAAAATCATAATTTTAATCACTTTTCCCAAACTGAAAGGCCTATATTTATGGTATAAAGCCTAAATTCTTTCAGTTAAAAGAATACAGCTTTATTATATAGGCCTTTTTTGTAAACATATTTTAAAGAACTCTAAATGAGGGTGGGGAAGAGGACAGAGGGGAGCAAAAAGGAATGGATGTAATAAAACAACAATAAAGTTAAATTAAAAAAAAAAGAACTCTAAATGAAACCTGAAATTTCAATATGTATTTGTTTTAATTTTTACTTCCACTTTCTGAGGGAAGTGTTGCTTATTTTTATTGTCATAGATTAAGTATTGCAATATAATTAAACCAACTGTAGTTGGTAGAAACTAGTCTAGATATCTTTAAGTAAATTTCTTTCTCCCTTTTCTCTTTTTTTAAAAATCACACTATAGCCTAGGCTATAGACCAAATCTAGCCTGCCACCTGCTTTTATAAATAAAGTTTTATTGGAATACAACCATTCCTATTGGGGTTTTGCCTATGACTACTCTCAAACTACTACCACACAGTTGGGTAATTACAACAGATAACTGCATGACCTATAAAATATTTATTACCTGGACCTTTTCAGAAAAAGTTTGCTAACCTTTGAAATAAGGATTAGTGAAATATTCTATTTTTTTCTGGGATGATATATATTGTCATAAAATATAGAATTAATAATAAAGATAATACAGTGTTGTCCCAAAAGTATCCAGCCACATGCTATAACAAGTAGAAACCTTTATTAAAGAAGATACCAGATACAAGAAACATTGTGCATAGAGTAAACACCTCAGTCCCCTTCAAAGTAGGCACCAGGGACCAGATGAAGTTTTCCCAGTCACCATCAGCTGCCCCATTGTATTTTCTTGAATCTCTTTTGATGGTTTGAAATCTCTTCCCTGTCCAAAGTGATTTCAGTTTTGGGAAAAGCCAGAATTCACATGGTGCCAAATCTGGGCTATAGTGGGGTTGAGTCACCTAGGTGATTTGATGTTTTGCCAAGAAATACTGCATGACACATGACGCAAGAGTGGGTGAATTGTTATGATCAAGCTGCCAAACCAGTTGCCGATAACTGTGGCCTAAATCACCCAAATACTTTCTAAGGAGGAATATTCAAGCTTAATGTTGTTCTACTCACTTAGGCATTTTGAATGCGATGACCACATAGTACACATGCTCACTCAGTGCCATCTGCCACCCCTAGTGACTAGTACAGTGAAGTAATCATTGTTCATGAATATGAATTCCAGTCCATTCTCCTTGGCTGCCAGGGTACATTGATGTCAAGCAAACTGTTCTTGTTATGTTAATGTTGACTTGATTTTTTCCGAACAGATTTTGTACACTCTTTGTAGATGGTTTTGAAGAGAAAGTGTAGTGTACTACTTGAGTGTGCTGTTTTTATAGGATGATGGTCTGAGTTTATTTACTTTTTCTTTGTTTTAATATTGACACTATTTCAGGTAATCCCATTTCCCCCTGGGTTTAAAGCTCTGTTCTGTCTTATAATAGCTGCGGTACCTTGAACAAATTGCCTAAATTCTCTGTCTCTTTCCTTCACCTGTAGAAAATAGGGATGAAAATATTACCTGCATCAAGATTTAGTGAAAATTAAATGAGACTATATATGTGAAGTCCTTATTGTAATACTTGACATCAGAAATGTACCTACCCATCATTGTTGATGATAGCATCTTCATCACCACTACCATTGTCATTGGTTCCACAACATACCTCTGGCCTTTTTAAGTCATGAATCTAGAGATTTGAAGAAGGAACCTAACTATAGAATGGTAAAGAAATATGTTTTAGCCAGAGGATTGATACCCTTGACAGCCTACCAGGAAAAGATACCACAGCAGTTATTTTAATAACAACAACAACAACAAAAAATGATATGGGGGATAGGGAGTTGTTTACAAAGGAATTGGGGACCTGAGAAGGATAAATGGGAACACCAAGATAAAACAGAAACCGCAGGAAGTAACTACCGCCAGATTCGGGACCAAATTGAAGTTAGTAGATCCTTGAAGTTTGGAGGAAGGGCACCACAGATTTTAAATATGACCTATCAGTGAAATTTACAGTTTAAAAAGGAAAGATGAAAAATCTTTTGAGGGTAACATACTGGAACAAGACTGTTGTTTTTATTTTTCCAAAAAGAATATTATTGGGCAATTTGCTGTTACTAGGTAGGAAACAACCTGAAATTGGCAATTTTTTGGATTTTTATAGTTTGAAACTTCTATTCTAAGGTTGTAAAATGGTGTAGGTTATTTTGCATACCTTGTGATTGGTAGTGGCTGCCCAAACAAAGCAAGAATCTCTTAGCAATATCTGCTATCTATATAGAGTGAAAGGGGGTTGGGGGGAGAGATGGATGTACATAGTCTATTCCCTCAGTCATTTTAATCATTTCAGAGTGCTGATGAAATTAGTCTTTTTTGGTATTCACTGGGTTTCATTTATTCAACAAATACATAAATACTTCCTAGGTGTTTAGTAGATAAAGATAATATTCTAGGCACTGGGAACACAGGAGTGAATGGAACAAGCATCCCGATTTTACCCTGGCCAGTGTGCCTCAGTTGGTTGGAACGTTATCCCATAACCAAACGGTTGCAGGTTTGATTTTCAGTCAGGGCACGTACCTAGGTTGTGCATATGATCCTCAGTCCAGATGTGTACAGAGGGCAGCCAGTCGCCATTTCTCTCTCACATCAGTGTTTATCTCTTTGCCTCCCCTGTCTCTAAAAAGCAATGAAAAAATGTTCTCAAGTAAGGATAAAAATTTTTTTAAAAAAGAATCCCTTTTATAGAGCTTATGTTAAAGGGGAAGAAGACATGTAAATATGATTAACTAAAATATGCTGGAGAATAAGTAAAAAAAAGAAGATATTAGCAAATGTGTATACTTGTAAGTGTGATGGGGATTGATAAATAACCAAGAGGGGCTTCAACTGGAAGATGATATTTGAGTGAAAACATGAAAGAAGTTGTGGAACTTGGCCATGTGGTTATGTGGAGCAAGGGCATTCTAGGCAGAGGAGTAGTAAATAAAGGACTCTTGAGGCCAGAGCATGTTTATGGTATTGAGGAACAGCAGAGAGGTAGTATGGCTGAAACATGAAGTGGGAAAAGAACATTAGAAGACACCTTCAGAAAGGTACCTATTCTGAATCACTAGGGACTTGTAGAAGAATGGCTAGAATGGGGTAAATAGAAGCATTAAGAGCCCATTTTAGGGTAGTAACCATGAAGTCCAGTTGCATATGTTTCTTTAGCCACATTCAGATAAAATCAAGTTTTTACTTAATTTTTTAGCTTTATGATAAAATTGTGTTTTAAAAAGCCTATTGCAGTTGGTAGTTTCACACATATTTTTTAATTATGTAACCTGTCTTTAAATCCAACTTCTTAGATTTAAATAGTTAAAATTTTTAGTGGTTGTTAGTTCACCCTCTTGCCATTTACTAAATTATCAGCAGAATACCGATAGAAGACCATCTTTCCATAATAGAGGAACAATAAACCTTAACTAAATATTATGAACCCTGCAAGCAAAAATAGATTCATGTACTAAATGATCTGTCTGTATGAACTTACAAATCTGCAACCATGTTTCTGTAATAGGATTGTTAATCACCTAGGTCTATTTTCTATCTCCTCTTTATTATTTTAAAATCAAAATTTTGTATTTTAACACCCTAGTGATTTGTTTTAAAGTACATCTAACATTATTAACATTGCTTCTGAGATAATTATTATGACATGATGTCATATGCAGCTGGTTTAAGTAACATGTTTTTGGTTTTTTCCCCCACTGCACCAGCTTATATTGAAGGCACTTGTTTGCAGTAACTGGCAAAAGGGCATTTGAGGCAAGTAAGAAGCGGATTTAAGCAATGAAAAACACCTTTATTTTGAAAGTACTGGACCTCTGTAGAGTACAGTGATTTCCCAAATAGAGTTTTGATATATCTATCGTGCTGTATCTTATCCTATATATATGAAAACAACTTAGGTTTTTTTCCTAGTTTCATCCTGCCTCTTGGATAGTGTCTTTGACATTTGATCAGAGAAACATAAAACAAAGGAATTTGGATTAAGAATATTAACTATGCTGTACTATAGATAGATAGATAAATAAATAAATAAATTCCTTACTGAACAATAGTTACACAAGGGTAATAACTTCCCTTATTATCTAAGATATTGATAACAAAAGATTTTCTAATTTATGTATTTCATTTACAGTATAAATTTATTTAGACTGTACTGAATTTTTGTGTATATCCTAAGCTTAGTTTACCCCATTCATGTAGCATATTAATATAAGATATAATTAATTAATTATCTGATAGTATAGTTTCAGTTACCTGTCCTCAGAGTTTCGTTTTATGCTTTGAAAACCATTTCAATAAATAATTTAGTGAGAAAAAGAGATTAAATGTTATTTAGATAGCTTTGTGGGTCTGTGATTTAAAAGATAATTTTTAGTGGTTATTGTGGGTGTTAATAGTTCTTCCTCACTCCCAACCTCTCATCAGTCATCAGTTGCACAAATTATGTGATCAAAATCTATCTTGATTTGATAGCTCATGCCCATTTTCACCATCACCAACATTTGGTTTACGCCACTGATCCCCTCTCAATTGTATTATTCACAGTAACCTCCCAGTTGTCCCTTTTGTCTCATCAAATATTAGTCAGGATTCATATTCATAATACAGGGTGGGGCAGAAGTAGGTTTGCATTCATGAGTACATGAAACATAGTTTATTCTTTTATTATTAATACAGACAACTATGTACCTAGTTTTCCCCAGCACAGTATAAGAACCACTTTAGTTATTTTAAGCAGAAATATTTAATATAGGTAGGTACACTTGATACCTGCATTTTTTTCACTCGTTGAACGAATAGAAGTGAAAAGTGTGGCACATAGTTATAAATGTAGATGTACAATATGCATGCATGTGGCTATACTTCATGAGGCTCAGACCACTTTTAGGAAAATCTGTTACATATTAAAAGCTGATTTCATAATTTTGAGATCTCACATTAAATGTAAAATGTGAAGCTATGAAGAAAATGAGTCTAAAAATGAATGAGTTTAAACTTTTCAGAAAGCTGTGAATTTGAATACTGGTATAAAAATGTACTTTTAAAATGTGTACAATCAGTTATTTTACAGGAATTGACAATTTTCTGCAGTGTTCTTTGAGATGGTGTTAATATTATAGCTTCTGTTGTCATAGAAACAGGTCTCTGAAGGCAGCCTTAGAGGCTAATGATTCCATGGTGTGTGCTGTGGATAGAAACAACTAAGACTGTTGTTAGTCACGTGGTCAAGGTTTTTTTTTAAACAAATCTCTTTGGAGCTGATCTTATTGAATGATACAAGTGGAGCAGGAAAATGATGATGGCATAATAGTCACTGTTGTCTAATGAAATATGTATATAAGATTTTTCAAGTTGAAAATGCTTGTGCTGAGATTCCACCTCTTCTGTAATAACCCAAATATAATGGTTACCATATATTGCTGGCTCATTTTTTCATATTAGAATCTTAAATTTGACATTTTATAATTTAGAATCATCTTATACAGGTCCCCAGAATTTTACAATATTCTCAATCCTACATTCAAAATATCCTCTTCATTGTTTTACTTTATTATCAGATCTAACATCTATGCTGCTCCTCATCATTCAACTTTCATTTGGTTATCTGTTATCTGTTTTAGGCTGTATTTTTGTTTAAAATGAAAATTATTTTGTTGTTTCATAATTCTTTGTTACTTGAACTGCTAATCATCTGCGGCTTCGAAATGCTGTATATTGATATAGTATCAATTGTTTTTTGAAGATTTTCTCAGCAGTATTTGCCATTCTTAAGTAAGAGGCAGGGGCATATGGTCTTTTTCTTTTTTATTTTATTTTTTTTAATTTTATTGTTGTTGTATTACATCCATCCCCTTTTTGCTCCCCTCTGTCCCTCTCCCCACCCACCCATTCCCCCCAAAGTCAATCCCACCTGTTGTCCATGTCCATGGTTCCTTTATACTAGGTTCTTGTCTAAGCTGCTCCCCTTTCTTGCCATATGGTCTTTTTCAAAGTACTTGCTCGGTGCCGTATAGAGAGTGGAGAGGATTAAGATTATATAAATTGTAGGATTTAAAAAAATAATTGAGTCAAGTCGGATTGAGTAATTGAGTGTATCAAAACATTTTAGTTTAAATCATATCACTAGAGTTCCCAGTTCTTTTTTCATGTTTTCCAGAATATGTCTGACACATTATGGATATTCAGTGAATGCTAATTGAATTAATTAAGGTTCTTATATAGAAAAGTTAATAGCACAGATTACTTTAAACTACACAGATACAGTTTTGAAACCTTTTGAAAATTTTGCCTATGGACTTGGATGTGCAAATTACCTACCTGATAGGCTTTTGGAGTTACTTTTGATTCTTTGAATACAGAGAGGAAAGTAGTCAAAAGTATTCAGAATACTAGAAAAGTATTTTGCTGTCTCTGAAGCTAGTGACTTGTCTCTTAGAGGAGCACTGTAAGTTACCTTTTGTTATTTTCAGTTAAACATTTAAGAAGTCACTCATTTTAACTATAGACTAATCAAAATTTTTGTCATATATTTATTTCTAAAATAATTTCTGGAGATAATATTTTGTCATTTCAATTGAGGTAACTTACTACTATTTTACCTATTAGTTATTCCTGAAAGCTGTAATTTATCTTGATAATGAAACTCTGTGTGTGTGTGTGTGTGTGTGTGTGTGTGTGTGTGTGTTACTTTGGTATTTTTCCTGATTTTTTGTCGTTGATGATTTTTAGCCAACAGAAGCTGTACCTCTCTCTTCTCCCACTGTCCCTGTGATCCCTGTCCTGCCAGTCCCTGCTGAGAATACTGTCATCCTACCCACCATACCACAGGTTTTTACTCGTTTCTTTTTTTTCTTTGTAAAAATTTAATTTGCTTTTAATGTTTCATTTGTATGTTTTTCAAAGTGTTTTAAATTATTTCTTTGTTAGACTTGGTAATTTACTTTGGGCTTTGGTATTTTTAGGGTATTATATATTTAGGATTTAATATAAAGTGGGTTCAATACTTGCCTTAATTTTACTAGGTTGTCTATGAAATAGGACACATTCTAAACTTTATAATATTAAACTTCCTTAGATTTGTTATAATTTTTGTGCTTGAAACAGTTTTAAAATATTTTTGTTCTTGGAAATTTTATTTTCCAAAGATAATAAAAATCATTGTCTTCCTGATCTTGTACTGGATGTGTTATTTTATGTAGCATTTTGGTTCATAGTATATATTTATCTCCTTTGGAAATATTCATCTTTCTGTCATTTGATTCGGTAACATACTTCACATTTATCAGTTAAAAACAATAACCAATGTGTATATGGGACTCCTTTGTGTTATCTTGGCAACATTTCTATAGATCTAAAACTATTCTCAAATAAAGTTGATTTTTTTAAGGTAACATTTAACAGTCAAAAAATAAAGTGAAATAATAGCCAAATGTCAGAGATTCTGAACTTTTTTCACTTTCAGAACTTTAGTAGTTCCAAGAGTTGGCTTATCAAGACATTTAACTGCCTTACCAACAGAGTTATCTAAAGTCAAAGTAGTGGTAGTCTTATTAAGTATAATAATAATAATCTTTGGTGTGAAGATTTCAACCTTATTTAAAGTGTAAGTAAGTACATCCTTTAGGTATTTTTTTACAATTATTGATCTATAGCAAAAATACAGTATGTTTGTTGTGTAAATGTAGTTTCAAAATGAGTCTCATGGGTCAGGAAGGCAGCTGTGATTACTCACATCATAATACACATCTCCTCTCCTAAAAAATGAAAATTAATAGGAGCATTATACAAAATAGGATTCTAGGGGAAACCACAGATATTGCACTAAGACTTTAATAATTCTGAGTAAGCAGCCTAAGGGTTATTATTGTAATAAGGTAAATAACTATTCAAGTATCTAGGATTTAGTTATACAATATTTTTATATTTTATATAAAATATATAAGGTTTGAAAGTTTATTTTAGTCTTACCATTTTGGTTTATCTTTTTATGTTAAGATAGTTTACTAAGCCCTGGCTAGTGGCTCAGTGAATAGACGCCTGCAAACCCAAAGTTTGCTGGTTTGATTCCTAGTCAGGGTACATAACCAGGTTGGAAGCCAGCCTGTAGCTGGAGGCAGGTGAAAGGCAACCATACATCGATGTTTCCTCTCCTTTTCTTTCTTTGTCCCTGTCCTTCTCTCTAAAAATAATGAATAAAATCTTAAAAAAAAAAAAAAGTTTTCTAGACTTCTTTAAAATTTTTTAGTAGTTCTAGTCTTACTTTATTTAATAGGGAACCTGTCCTTTTCAGAATTCTGATTTTTTTACCCCAAGTGCCTCAAACATAGAATCACACTACATTTGAAATTGTTGGGATATTTCTTAGTCTTCTAGTTACAAAGGTCTTAGAGTCAATTTGATCTGGTTTGGAATTTCAGTCCTACTGCTTGCTAGCTATGTAACTGAGCAGTTTATTTAATCATTTTGAGCTTCTATTTACTCACCTATAACACTGAAGATGATAGTAGTACTAACTTGAGATGTTTTTACAATAATTGAAAGAATAATGCATGGGTAGCTGGTATGTGATCTTGGATATTCATATTGTTATTTCATTATTTCTTTGAGATAATAAACCAAGGAACAAGTTTTTAAAAAAGGATATCTGCATAAGAGGCTTATTTATCTAGCCTCATTTTAGATTTTAAATATATTATAAAATTCAGTGTAGGGAAATTTAATAATTTATCTTGTACGAGAAACCAATGAGTGTGTCTTATTTTTCAGAATGTTTTCCTGATTGAATATAACATGTACATTATATAATTCATACAACTGATTAAAATGTCCCAAAATAAATTTTGAAGCTCATACTTAATATATAAGCCAATTTCAACATTTTAAATGGATATAATTTTTTCTTTTAAGAATTACATTACATTTTAGATACATCATGATATAAATGGAAGCAAATGATGCAAGATTCAGAGTCTAGCTGCCTTTGTGACTCAAACAAGTTTCTTAAACTTTCTATGTTTTTATCTTCTTCTACTAAAATGAGGGAATAACAGTTCTCTGACTACTTCAAGATTAGTTTAAGGATCAGGCACATTCAACAGAGAGATAGCTAGATAGGGCATAATTATCATCTTTCAGTATTTGTAGAACTTAATACTTTTCAGAATGATTTTATATTGATCCCATGTCATTTAAATTTTATGAAAGCCCTCTAAAGTAGAAGTTATTATGCTTATTATACAGTGTTACAAATAAAGACATATTAATGGCTGCTTAAAGTTGTAGAAAGAGCATGTACTTTACAATGCAGCCTACCACTCCCTGGCCTTTTCCACCATTTCCTGGCCTCATTCCTTTGTGCCTGTGTGGTGGTAGGGAAATTACTCACCTGCTTAGAGCCTCATTTTCCCTACATAGAAACTGAGTACATAGAAGGTGAATAATAAATGTAACTTATTCCTAATGGAGATATTATCATGTAATTTCTGTGATACTTGCCTATTAAATACACAGGCTTATTTCTACCCCCGGAGTAAATATTCTGCTTTAAAACCAGATGCTTTAGACCTCTGTTTCTACCAGTTATAAGGAGCTATCATGTAATAAAGGTATTGTTGAAAATGCTTCATTGCTGTTTTTTTTTGTGTTTCATAGTCTTCATCCATATTCAAATATGTGCTTTGGAGTGATTGGTTATTCTTCAGTTTTTGGTTATTGTTCTAATCATGTGCATACTAAGATGAATATAACATTGTCTCTGTCTTCTAGGAACCTACCTATTACCTGTGCAAGTGACAAGTTAACAAATAATTCCAAATGACATGAGAGTTAGTTACATTAAAAGTATATGCAATTTAGAGCATCCCATTGCTTCTGACCACTTAAGTTTCACAAAACATCCGAGTGTTGAGTCTTAAATGATTTGACCATTAGTATAATCTAAAGCATGACTTGATATATTTTTATTTTACTGGGAATCTTAAATAGAATAGTATACTTTGGATTACTTTGATGAGCTTTTTTAAACATTATCATACATTAATATGTGACTGCAGAGCCTATATTCTATTTTTGTTTTGTGTTTTTGTGTTTTTTTGTTTTGTTTTGTTTTGTTTTTTGGGTTTTTATTTTTGTTTTGTTTTGTCTTTTGTTTTTTGCTTATGTGTTTGGTTTTTATTTTCAATAACTTCATATATTGTATATATAAAAGTATTTTCTAAACTCCTTATTTTGGCCTCTTTTAAAATAACTGGATCGTAGAATTCTTTTTTTGTGTCTTTTTTAAAATGTAAAACCTGAAATTGTGTGAGGATGCTGTAATTGTTACAGCAGCAATCCCTCCAAAGTTATTTATTAATGAAATAGAATACTAAAAGTTAGATGAGCAAAATTGTGGTTTTTTATTGTTACTGATACTTGGGTCAAATTCTTTAGGGTTTGTTAGTTCCTCTTTCTAGGATATCCCCACCCCTTTACTACATACTCCCACATCTCTAAGTGAATTATAGGACTTCGTTATTGTCCAAGTTGAAACGTGCACAATGGTATATATTGTTAGAAACTACTATGGTTTACAGTATATTTTTCTTTTATATTACTTCATTGGGCCCTCATACACTTCTCTTGGGTAAAGGCACATGTTGTTGTCTCTGTAATGGAAAAAAGGAGTTTCAGTTAATACTTGCATTTTACCTATATGGTCAAAGTCACTGAATGGCAGAATGATTTTAGAGAGATCTAGAACCAAGTCTTTCGATAAGTATCACTTGGAGCAAAATGCAAGGAAGCATCTTTCTTATTTTGAAATACCTTTTCATGCCCTGGCTGGTGGCTCAGTGGATAAGGCTCCAGCCTATGAATCCAGGGTTGCTAGTTCGATTCCCAGCCAGGTCCATGCAAGGAGGCAGATGGAAGGCAGCCATGCATTGATCTCTCCCTCTCTCTGCCTCTCTCCTTTACCCTCTCTCTAAAAATAATAATAAATCTTTTAAAAAAATTAAAATCTTTAAAAAAAAGAAATAACTTTTCATGCCATGGCCAGGTAAGTCAGTTGGAGAAGATGTCATCCCAATATGCCAAGGTTGCAGGTTTGATCTTATATGTGATCCTACACATACAGGAATCAACCACTGTATACATAAATAAGTGAAACAACAAAGAGATCAATAAATTAATCTCCCTCCCTCTCCTTCTCTTCCTTCCTCCTCCATCTTTTCATCCCTCCCTCCCTCCCTTTATTCTTATCTCTAAAAATCACTAAAAAATTAAATAATTTTCACACAGATTCTTTTTAAACCTTGTTATTGTTGGATATCCTCCTCGACATAATAAAGTCAGTAATTCCATGCTACTTAGTCTGCTACCCACTGTCCTGATTATGAATTTGTTACTGTTTTCTTCTTTTAGTGGTCTTTACGTCAACTATCTGAAAGTTTGTACTTTTCTGTGCCCAAACTTTTCTGAATCTCTTTCTTCAGAAATAGCCTGTCTTTTAATGTTGGTGCTAGGACATTATGTCTTTCAGAGTTGTAAATCATATCCTCCAAGTCCATTCAAATTGTGCCATCCCATTCCACTTGCATTTCCACCTCCTCCAAATTAGAGAGCTATGGAGTACTACTTTGTCAGATACCATTTCTGTATTTTATAATACAAGAATTTCGAATATCTCAAATTAGTAAAGGCATAATTTATTCCAGAGTAAATGTTTAAATTCTCTACCTGCTAACATAGTCTTAAATATTTTTACCATTTTAGGTGGCTAAACTCAAGGCAATCAAATCATTCATTGAGCTTTATTTATATCAGCTCTTATATTGGATCATATTTTGTGATATGTATTTTCAAATTACTAGGTTTCCTTCTCCTCATGTTAGTTTTGATTGAATTTCTTGCTTAATCTTCTGTGGAAACATTTGTGGTTTTTTCCAATTTCAAGTTCTTTATTCCTATTGTTTTTCTTCATGTATGGTCATTCATTCATGTTTGATATATATTCTAAGATATATCTACAGATAAGCGTATACATATATCACTCATCTAATTATGCTCTTGAAGTCAAAGTTACAAATTATTTTTACTAGTCTGTGTTCTTTATTCTGGACTGAACTTTAAATTGAAATCAATTTTATGGTGTGAATGCTAATGTTTTAGTATCAACTCTTAAGTAAAAACTGCCTTTGTTTTTAATCTCTTACAAACTGCTTGATTTAATTTAGTTTTTCTTGCTTTACTACTTTATTACGAAAATTTCCCCAAATACCCCAATGTAGTAGTATAGTGAACTCCTTTTTATACTTATCTCCCAACTGCAACAATTCATCAACTAGTGTTCTCGTACGTACGATCTATAGCCAGTCCCACTTTAACTTCTCATTGGTTTTATTTTGAAGTAAATTTAACACTATATCATTTTTCATACACATTTCAATAACAGCCTTTATATGACTAGAATCAGAAGTGATCTGTACAGTGATGAGTTGATGCTCATGAGCAGCTAGCATTGTAATAATTTTGGTATAAATTAGATTTTGATTAAAAGCAACTTTACTATGCTTGGTAATAAAAGGGGAGAAGTAACCAAATGACATTTTTGCCATATTTTTGAAAAATATAACTTTTTTTGTAACTTTAAATAGAATTATTCTTTCATACCTCCTTCTGTACTTGCTTAAGCAGAGAGAAGTTGTATTATTTTTTTTAAGTGAAGTGCCATCAGTTTGAGGTATCTCAATAGATCATTGAGAAATAAATATTTTCAAATATTCATAAAATCTCATGTCTGTAAGTTGATTAGTTTTGCTTAAATATAAATCTTATTAATAGTAGCTGTATTAGATTTTGTTCTTACTGAATCATGCATTCAAAGATACTATTAATTCAAAGGTAGAGCTGCACATATAAGTTAATGTCATGCCTATATATAATAAAGTGTTACCTACTCACTTTTAACTTGTTGCTTCATGTAGCCCAAATGCATAACCATTACTGTGTTGTCTCTAAGCATTTTATTATACGATCATCCATATCTAGTACTTTGCTGAAAATAATGTAAAGCATTTAAACTGAGTATATATGTTTTAGAAAAGCGCATACACTTGGAAGAAAATGGTTATTTTGCATATAATGTTTCATACAGCTTTATAACTATCGCTTGCAGTAAAATCATTAATGTTTATAAATATAACTGCTAACAGTTGTTTGAAGCATAGTCATCTTTTTTATTCTATGAAAATGTTTGATTTGGTGCCTCCATACTTTTAAATATATAGAAGAAAGATAATTATGAGGGGAATCACATTAGTTTTCTGGTGTGTTCTGATAATGTTCTATGTTTTTCATTTGGCATTAATTGCATTTTATTCTTCAAATATTATTTCAGTTTCCATTGTAACCAGAAAATCGAGCCTTTTTCAGTCCAAACCTAATTAGATATATGGGTTTTTTTTAGTTGTTGGGATTTTTTTTGTTTGTTTTTGTAACCATTGGTATTCTTTGAGTTGTCTAGAATAACAGTTGGAAAGTAATAATTTTAGCTGAAAATAATTGGGGGCTTCTCCATTAACAGTGTGTTTCCAGTTTTCTATAAATTTATAATAGATTTATTTGTGTGGTAGATTTTTTTTTTTTTTCACATTCAAACAATTCAGTGTGGGGAAGAATTTTTTCTGAGTAATAAAATGATTGTAATCTTCATGGAATCCTTGGGAACAGAAAAGCTAATGATTTCTAAGCAATTCAGAAAGAGTTGTTTGTTAATACTAAAAATATTTGTGGACTTTTTAAGAAGGCTGGTGAATTTCTTTGCAGTTGGGAAAATTGTTTTAGTACGAATAGTATCTTTCTATTTGTTGCTGGAAACTGAGTACATTGTTTAACACATGCAAAGTTCATATAAAATTATTTAAGAAACAGCAAATCTTTCATGTGCTTCTAACATGTGTGTGTATTAAAATGTAATGTGTCAATTTTCCTGTTAAGCTAACATATTTATAATTTTTTCTTTTAAGGCAAATCCTCCTCCAGTACTGGTCAACGCAGATAGTTTGGAAACACCAACTTATGTGAGTTCCGTTTCATCCACACATTTAAATAATTCTGCTTTTCCTATTCAGTTTTGATATGGACACAAAGATCACAGCATTATTTTTCTCATATATTATATTTAAAATGTTCTACCACTGAGCCACAGTTGTTAAAGTAAGTGAGGCAATACTGTCCTTTTGTGGTCATTTCTTTTTCTCATACTAATGCAAAGCAGAAATGTTGAAATAGGAATTTATGGTTATATTTTTAAATTAAAATTATTAACTTTCACCAAAGACTATTTCTGACTAGTGGTCACTAACATAATGCCATGTAGGTCAAAGAGTCATGTTAGAAGTCTTAGTTGACTGACTTAATTTTTAATAACCAGGTTTATACATTCACATATTAACATAGTTGTAACTAAATTTAAATTGATTGGTGCTTCTCTCTGAACTTACTTTGTTAAAAATCCCTCTTTCCCATAAAGATAAATAGAACAGCAGAGTCCGATCTAACATTTTTCACCCCAAAAGGAAAATGCCTTTGGAGATGTTTAAGTAAAAGGTAGTGCATGTGTATTTATTAAATCAAGTGGCATATAATTTCAAAAGCTGTAAAAATCTTTTTTCTAGCCCTGGCTGGTGGCACAGTGGATAAGGTGGCAGCCTACAAACCCAAAGGTCGCTGGTTCGATTCCCCAGCCAGGGCACATAACCAGGTTGCAAGCCAGGTTACAAGCCAGATCCATGGCTAGAGGCAGGTGAAAGGCAACTGTACACTAATGTCTCTCTCCCTCTCTGCCTCTCCCCTTTCCCCTCTCTCTAAAAATAATAAAATCTTTTAAAAAACAAAACCCCAGACCCATCAGCAGTTACTCTCTACTCTGCACTTCCCTCAGCCCCTGACAACCACTAATTTACATTCTGTTCCTATGGATTTGCCTATTCTGAACTATTTGTATAAATAGAATCGTGCAATACGTAGCCTTTTATGTCTAGCTTCTTTTACTTAGCATGTTATCAAGGTTCATGCATATTGTAGCATTTATCAGAACTTTGTTTCCTTTATGGCAAAATAATACTCCATTATATGTATATACCAAATTTTGTTTATTCTTCTATTGATTTTGGGTCCCTGCTTTCATATCCTAGTGGTGGAATTGCTGTGCCATATATATTTAGGGTTTTAAGGAGCCACCTGTTTTCCATAGCAGTCACACCATTTACATTCCCACCATCAGTAAATATACGAGAGTTTTCATTTCTCCACATTCTTATTCCTCATCAAAAATGTTTTGAGACTATTGGAAGATGGCAGCAGGTTAGCTGGTCACCCTGAGCACTTCTTCAGGTTGCAGAGTGGCTGGAGGATTCGGTACGGAATGCAGATGGGTGAAAATCATAGGAAAGGGTTGTGGAAAGTCATTGGAGTTTTGGAGTGACTGAGAGGTTCCAGAGCTTGGATAATTGCTGCCACTTGAGGTGAGAGTCCAAGCGGTCTGCGGCTCCTCACAGATCATGGGAGATCTGGAGCCCTTAGCTCCTGAATGTGTCTGCAGGAGTGGCCTGGCCCAGCCCAGCTCTGCTGGATAGTTGCTGCCACTTAGGACAAGAGCCCAAGCAAGATGCAGACGCCTGAGGATCGCAGAAACACAGGAACCTATGGTTTCTGAACAAGGTTGCAGGGGCAGCCCAGCCCAGCTCAGCTCAGCCCTGCTGGATATGCCATTTAGGGGCAGCTTTGGAATAACTTTGGAATAGCTTATTAACCAGGTGGTGGACAGCAGGGAGCAGGGGAAGATGGGAGAAGGTACTGTCTGAGCCCAGCAACTGATCTGGCCCTGATTGTGAGAAACTTGAGTTATATTGCTAGGTCAGGAGTGCAGAACAGATTGAAAACCCACATTGGTGTACTGGTACAGCAACTCTGCGAGAAGGGACCAACAGCGAGAGAAAAACTTTTTGGAAGGGTACACGGGGTTGCATTAGCACCCACTGTTGGGGGAAAGTTAGTGGAGTTCCTGGACAGGTTCCCAGAGCCAGCTCATTACCTCAGAGCTACAATAACTATTAGTCATTGGAACCACTCCCCACTGATGACATCAGCCTGACTGAAAGTCATAGCCCTGCCCACAGGATTTGCTCGTCCCTATCCCAGGGGGCTGGAGCGTCACTGCAGGTTATAGACAGACTTGATCAAGAAAAGGGACAGACACAGGAAATGGATTTCTGCTAATCTCAGGCTCTTGAGTTAAACTGAGGTCTTCTACATGAATAATTAATCCCCAACATATCTTTTTCAAATAGCCATTTCTAGTCCTCACAGTTAGTGCATTTTAAGTAGTGTTTATATTATAGTGTATCTCCAAACCCATGTTATACTCCTCCATTCTCAATTCATTTAACCACCATATTCCCTCTTACTTTTGTTTTAAAGTCTGTTTTCTCTCCAGCTATGACTCGTTCCAGTTCTTCACTCTTAAGTAGTACTCCCCTCTTCAGCCTCTTGAAACCATTTTGTTTTTATTAGGTACCACTCATTCTTTTCTCTATTTATGAAGTACACTTGTCCTCCCTCCACCTTGATGAACAATTGCTCATTGAGGGTGGATAGGGAGGTAGGTGCACCATCTTTACAACATCATTTATAAATCTTTACTATTCTGGTATTTCAAATCTCAAAGCTTAGCATCCCCCGCTCCTCCTTCAGTTATACCTTCTGTTAGCCTTTTTATTTTTTCACTTGAATTTTGATTCTTTCCCTGTCCTATACTGGATCTAATGCCTCATTCTTACTAATCCTCCACCCTGTACCACCTCAAAATCATTTCTCTTTTCTCCAGACATCTCTTCATCTCTCTTTCTCACCTCTTGCTCCCATCCCACCCATAGTAATTATGCAGGGTGTGCACAGTAATTTGACAATAACTTTGCCTCTCCTTATTTCACATGCTTCTTACTAATTTTAAAACACTATATTTCTAAGGTTATGATTTAGTGTTTCAGATATAAAGTATTAAATTCTGAGAGCAGCCATCATGTCAAAAGAATATCATGTTAGAACAACCATCATTTCTGGACTTGTGTGCAGGGAGAACTGCTAAGGAAGTTGCAGACTTCAATAACATCCCTTTACCTACAGTTTATAACATGAAGAAGGTATATGATGCTGATGCTGATGTCATCACATCAATAAGGATAACGCCTAAGGTACACAAGGATCGCACAAGTTCAGATATTATACACAGAATCCAGGAGATCATCAATGAAGATCCAGGAAAGGCAATGCACTCCGTAGCAAGAGAACTGCAGATGTTGGATGCGACAGTTTGCAAGATTATTGCTGAAGATACCAGATACAGATTGAATGTTCTTAGAAGAGGCCAGTTTATAACACAGCAGACAAAGGAAAGGTGCTTTGAAAAAGGAAGGAAACTGCTAACAAAATTGAAAAATCCCAAAGGGAAAAAACCCTCTGATTTTCTTTGCCGATGAAAAGAATTTTTAGCAGGACCAAATAGTCAACAGAAGAAACAGCAGGTGGCTCTCTGAGAATCTTAATGAAGTCCCAATGGTCATGGAAAATTTCCATGCTATAGTGATGGTGTTAGGTGTTATCAGCAATAAGGATATATCATGACCCCAAGTTTTTTTCCACAAGGCTTGAAGGTAACTGCTGATGTTACCTTGATGTTTTGAGAATAGTTGTACCGTGGATGAAGCAGGTTGCCAATGGAAGCATTTTATCTTCCAACAAGATAATGCCAAAAAGGTGCAAGAATTTCTCAGTGTTATTGTTCCTAAATTCTGGTCAAAGGAAATCTGGCCACCTAGTTCACCAGATGCAAATCCTTTAGGCTATTATGTATGGAGTATTTGTGAGAGAGAAGTTAATAAACAACCTCATTCCAGTAAAGAGGCTGTTGAAAACATGGTGATGTCCATGGATAACGAAAAGTTAGTTAAAGGGTACTTAAGATTCTGAAGTTGAATCAAGCCTATTATTGCAGCAAATTAAGACTTTTTTGAACAACTTAAAAAATACCTGGCTGGTGGCACAGTGGATAAGGCGCCAGCCTGTGAACCCAAAGGTTGATGGTTCGATTCCCCAGCCAGGCCACATAACAAGGTTGCAAGCCAGGTCTCCAGCCAGGTCCGTATATGGAGGCAAGTGAAAGGCAACCATACGTTGATGTCTCTCTCCCTCTCTGCATCTCTCCTCCCCCCCCCCCAAAGAGATAAAATCTTTTTTTTTTTTAATTTTTTAAAAAATGACTATGTGTTTACAGATAAGAATAAATTTATTTCAAAATTTTACACTGTTGTGGTATGTTGTTTATTTTACTAAAATTTTGCCATTTTATCATGTGCAGCTTGTAGCCCATAGGTTGTTTCTAGTGCTTTGGTTAAGAGGTAAATTATGCTTTCTCTTATGCTCCTGCCACTTCTCGAGACTATCTTTGCTATTCCTTTGCACCTTTCAAAAGTTATTTATAATTCAGTCAACTCAGTTGTTTTTCTTCTCTTGTAATAGTCTTAATCTATTTACATCCTTATTAGAACTGGCTCTTTTGCAGCTGAGAGTGTAACTAAGGGTAGTAATGATCTTTAAGGGTATGGGTATTTAGCTAGGCTCATATGCAGTTGAAATTGTGTTTGAAGGTGTAAGGTATCTTTGGTGGGATGGTTATTTTGCCTGGACTGGTGGTTCTGTTTTAGGAGCAGCTCAATAACAGTACATGAGATGTGATAAAAGGAGTGTCTTAGTCAACCAGATGGAGACGAAAACCTTATCAAGGACCAACACATCAACCAAATCCAAAATACAATCAGACAGCCCGAATTAATGACATAAAGGGCATCTCAAGAGCGGCAAGTTGAGGAAATCTAGGAGAATTTACCACTGAATCCCATAGGTCTCCTACCACAGGGAGTCATAGATTAATCTAAGAAACAAAAACAATCAAGAAGAGATACCTAAAATGTAGAGGAAGACAGTTCATCACCAAAAGGAAAGGAGGAATCAAGCAAAGGAGACAAGCAGACTATCAGACATGGAATTCAAAGCAATCGTTATAGGAAGTCTCAGTGAGGTCAGCAAGCTCAAAGAAAACTACAAAGAACTACAGGGAACTTACTGAAAATTATAACAGCATTAAAAAGGACATACAAGCCAGCAATAAGAACCAGGAGGAAATGAAGGATACAATTTCTGAACTGAAAAACACAATAAAAGGAATCAAAAGCAGGCTGGAGGAAACAGAGGACTGGATCAGCAAATTGGAGGACAACATAGAAAAAATACCAGACAGTGCAAGAAAATGGAAAAAGATGGAAAAAGAATGAAAAGGTGTTATGAGAGCTGTAGAACAACATGAAACAAAATAATGCCCATATTGTAGGAATACCAGAAAAAGAAAAGGAGCAAGGAACAGAAAACCTGTTTGAAAAAAATAATGACAGAAGACTTCCTGAACTTGGTGAGAGAAAAAACTACCCAAGTCCAGGAAGCACAGAGGGTCCCAATGAAGATACTCACAAAGAGGCCCACACCAAGACATATCATAATAAAAATGGCAACATTCACAGACAAAGAGAGAATCCTAAGGGCAGAAAGAGAGAAACAACTAATAAAATACTAGAAACAGCTAGTAATATCAGAGAGAGTTCCAATACGGTTATCAGTTGATTTCTAAACAGAAACACTACAAACCAGAGGCAATGTCAAAAACTGTTCCAAACAGCGAAAAGCAAAGGCCTACAACCAAGACTAATCTACCCAGCAAGGCTCTCATTCCAAACATAAGGTGAAATAAGGAGTTTCAAAGACAAAAGAAAGCTAAAAAACGACATCTCCACCAAACCAGCATTGCAAGAGATGTTAAAGGGACTGGTATAAGAAGAGGAAGAAAGAGAGGGAGGGGGCAACACAGGTACAAAGAGAAAACTTCACAATGAATAAGTACCTGTCAATAATAACCTTCAATGTAAATGTATTAAATGCTCCAATCAAAAGATTAAGGGTAACTGAATGGATAAGAAAACAGGATCTATATTTATGCTGTCTACAAGAGACCCACCTCAGAACAAGAGATCTACACAGATTGAAATTGAAGGAATGGAAAAAAGTTTTCAAGCAACTGGACCCCTGAAAACTATCTTGGGTAGCAATATTCACATCTGACAAAATAGACATCATAACAAAGGCCATCAAAAGAGACAAGGTAAGGACATTTCACAATGCTTCAGGGACCAATCCATCAAAAAGACATAACTCTTATAAACATATATGCACCAATATAGGACCACCCTATTATATAAGTAAAAACTTGAGGACAACAGAAAGATATAGACAACAACACACTCATAGTAGAGGATTGTAACACCCCACTGTCAACAATGGACAGATCTTTACAGCAAAGAAACAAAGGATATTACGGCATTGAACAACATTCTAGATGAAATGGATTTAACTGATATAGATAGAATTTTTCACCCCAAGGAAGCAAAATACACTTTCTTTTCTAATGCACATAGAAAATTCTCAAGAAGAGACCACATGGTAGGATACAAAACAAGCCTCCATAAGTCAAAAAAGAGAAATTAATTATATGAAACATCTTCTCAGGTCACAATGGCTTGAAACTAGAAACCAACTTCAAGGGAAAAAACCAAAAACTTCAAATTCATGGAGGCTGAATAACACACTATTGAGTAATCATTGGGTTAACAATGAGATCACAGAAATAAAGTTTATGGAAACAAATGAAAATGAACACACAACAGCCCAAAATCTATGGAACATAGCAAAGGCAGTCCTTAGAGGCTAGTTTATAGCAATACAGGCCTACCTAAAAAGGATAGAAGCAGCTCACATAAACAACCTATATAGTGACAGGAACTAGAGGAACAACAACAAAACCCAATGCAAGTAGAAGGAAGGAAATCATTAAGATCAGAGCAGAATTAAATAACAGACAAAAGGGACAATTCAAAGGATCAATAAATCCAGAAGTTGGTTTTTCGAAAAGATAAACAAAATGACAAGTCATTAACCAGACTAATCAGGAAAACGAGGACCCAAATAAGTCACAAATGACAAAGGAGAAATCACAACTGATGTAATAAGATTGTAAGAAATTACTATAAACAGCTCTATAACAAAATTTGACAACCTGGGTGAAATGGACAAATTTCTGGAAACATAATCTCCCAAAGCTAATTCAGGAAGGAGCAGAAAGCCTGATAGACCAGTAACAACTAGTGAAATTGAAGCAGTAATCAAAAAAACTCCTGGTGCACAAAAGCCCTGGACAAGATGGCTACACAGGTGAATTTTACCAAACATTTGGGGAAGAACTAACCCCTATTATTTTCAACTTATTCCAAAATTTCAAGGAGAGGGAAGACTCCCAAACTCTATGAGGTTGTTATGCTAATCCCAAGAGCTGGTCAAGACACAACAAAGAAAGAAAATTACAGGCCAGTATCACAGACATGTATAGATGCTAAAATCCTCAACACAATATTGGCAATACATTAAAAAGATCAAGCGGGATTCATCCTAGGAATGCAAGGATGGTATAATATGTGGAAATCAGTAAATGTAATACATCACATTAAATCAAAGACAAAAACCATATGATCATATCAATAGACGGCAAAAAGCATATGACAGAGTTCAGCACCCATTTATGATAATGCTCAGCAAAGTGGGAATAAAGGGAGCATGCTCAAAAGAAGAAAGGCCAAATACAAGAAACCTGCAGCCAAAATCATACTCAAGGGGAAAAAACTGAAAGTCTTTCCCTTAAGATCAGGAACAAGATAAGGGTGTATACTTTTTTTCACTTTTATTAAATACAGTTTTTGGAAGTGCTAGCCACAGTGATCAGACAAGATAAAGGGATCCAAGGCATCCAGATTAGAAAGGAGGAAGTAAAACTGCCATTATTTGCAGATGGCATGATAGTCTACACCGAAATCCCTATAGACTCCATCAGAAAACTAATCAACCTAATAAGTGAATTTGGAAAAAGAGATAGATAAAAAGTCAATATCCAGAAATTGAAGGCATTTTTGTACACCAACAATGATATACATAAGAGTTAGAAATTAGAAAAAAAATTTATTTCCTAAAGCAACAGCAAAAATTAAGTACTTAGAAATAAGTTTAACCAAGAAGATAAAACACCTGTATTTGGACAACTATAGAACACTCCAGAAAGAAATTAAGGAAGATACAAATAAGTGGAAGCATATACCATCTTCATGGATGGTAAGAATTAACATCATAAAAACGTCCATACTACCCAAAGTCATTTATAGGTTCAACGCAATCCCTATTAAAATACCAAAGATATATTTCACAGATCTAGAACAGATACTTTAAAATTTCACGTACAGCCAAAAACAATCCCAAGCAGCCACAGCAATCTTGAGAAAAAACAAAGTAGGAGTAATCACAATACCAGATAACAAACTATATTACAAAACCATAGTAATCAAAACAATATAGTACTGGCACAAAAACAGACATACAGATCAGTGGAATAGAGTAGAGCCAAGAAATAAACCCAGGATTCTACATAGGGCAACTAATATTTGATAAAGGGGTAAGGAACATGAAATGGAGTGCAAATAGCCTCTTCAAGTGGTGTTAGCAGAATTGGACAGGAACTCACCAAAAAATGAAACCTGACCACCAAGTTACACCATACACCAGAGTAAACTCAAGATGGATAAGACTTGAACATAAACTGTGCCACAATAAAAGTCCTAGAGGAAAACATTGGCAGAAAAATTGCCAATATCTCATACAACAATATTTTCACTGGTATATCTCCTAGGGCAAGGGAAATAAAGGAACAAAGAAACAAATTGAACTATATCGAACTGAAAAGTTCCTGCTCAGCTAAAGAAAACATCAGCAAAATGAAAAGGGAAACATCCATATGGTAAAACCATATTTGCCAGTGACACCTCAGACAAGGATTGGATTTCCAAAATATATGAAAAATTTATACGACTCAACACAAGGGAAACAGACAGCCCAAATAAAAAATGGGCAGTAGACCTGGACAGATACTTCTCCTAGGAGGGCATACAAAGGGCCCAGAGGCATTTGAAAGAATGCTCAATATCACGTGCCATCAGAGAAATGCAAGTTAAAACCACAGTGATATACTACCTCACACCTGTCAGAATGGTCATCAACAACAAATAAACAAGTGCAGGTGAGAATGTGGAGAAATGGGAACCCTAGTGCAGTGTTGGTAGAAATACAGACTAGTATTTCCACTATGGAAAACAATATGGAATTTCCTCAAAAAACTAAGAATACAACTGCCTTATGACCCAGTGATTCCACTGCTAGGATTATACCCAAAGAATCCTGAAACACCAATTCAGAAGAACCGTTGCACCCCTGTGTTCATAGCAGTGCTACTTACAATACATTGCCAAGTGCTGGAAACAGCCTAAGTTCCCTTCAGTGAATGAATGTATCAAAAAACAGTGGTACATTTACATAATGGAGTACTATGCAGCAGAAGGAAAGAAGGAACTCCTTCATAGCATGGATGGAACTGGGGAGTATTATGCTTAGTGAAATAAGCCAGGCAGCAAAAGACAAATACCATATGATCTCACTTAATACAGGAGACTAATGAACAAGACAAACAGAATAGAACCTGAGACATGGGGTGGGAGAGAAGGAGCAGAATGATGAAGACTAGGGGAGGGGGACAGTGGGAGAATGGATTAGTTGAGGAGCTAGTGTGAAGGGCCCATGGACATGGACAAAGAACCAATAAGGGACTGAAGATATTTGGGTCATAAATTGTCCTATGATTCTTTATGGCACTTACCCAAAATTACAGCAAATTGTATTAAAAAGAAAATACAACTGCAGAAGTTATGCTATAAATGCTGTTCCAATATAGTACTGCCAACTGCCAGTTGGAAGTATGAGCCCATTAACTGTGAATAAAAATTAAAAACACCTAGCAATTAGCTTAATAGGAAATGTGTAGTTTGTAGTAAGAAAACTATAAAAGTTTACTGGTGGCTTTAAAGAATACCTGAGAAAGCACAGGGTGTGCATGATCAGTTGGCAGAATTTTAGTAAAAGAAACAACGTACCGCAAGTGGTTACATTTCGAAATAAATTTATCCTTATATGTAAATATATAAACATGGTCATTATTTTTTAAATTGTTCAAAAAAACTATTTGCTGCAGTAATAGACTTGATTCAACTTTGGAATCTCGAGCACCCTTTAACTTTTCTTTATCCGTGGACGTCATCATGCTTTCAGTCTTATCTTTAACAGCCTCTTTACTGGAATAAGGTTGTTTGTTAACTTCTCTCTCACAAATGCTCCTTACATAATAGTCTAAAGGATTTGCATCTGGTGAACTAGAAGGCCATATTTCCTTTGACCAGAATTCAGGAACATGAACACTGAGAAATTCTTGCACCCTTTTGGCATTATATGCTGGTGCACCGCCATCTTGTTGGAAGATAAAATGATGTCCATTTACGACCTGCTTCTTCCACAGTACAACTACTCTTACACGTCAAGGTAAACATTCCTGGATCTTCATTGATGATCTCCTGGATTCTGTGTACAATATCTGGACTTGTGCAATCCTTGCATACCTTAGATGTTTTCCTTATTGGTGTGGTGACATCAGGATCAGCATCATACAACTTAACTCACATTGTAAACTGGAGGTAAAGGGGTGTTATTAAAATCTGCCATTTCCTTAGCAGTTCACCCTGCATGCCATCCAGAAGTGATGGTTGCTCTAACATCGAATTCCTTCAACATGATGGTTACTCTTAGAATTTAATGCTTTATATCTGAAATAATGATGTTAAATCATAACCTTAGAAACATATTTTTTCAAAATTAATAAACATGAAATAAGGGGATGTAATGTTATTGCTAGTTGACCCACGTACTCTATAGAGGGCAGAGTTTGTTGCTGAGCAGGAATAATGTAGAAATCATAATTTTCCTGGGATATATTCATTTCGTAGTCATGTTGTCTAAATATGGATCTCTAATTTTGTTCCCACCTTATTACCTCTCACTCTATTCTGTTAATTGGGAGTAATAAGCCCATTAGCCAAGCATATCTTTCCTATTGAAAGCCACATTTTGTAAAAATACTACGAAAAGAAAACTAAGCAGCTGTAGTTTTGCTGGCAGCCAACCACACTATTTTTGCAAACATTAAACCATCATTGTTTTTTATACCTACATTGACTGTTAATGAAGTGGTACTGTTTTGTTTTTTTTTTTTTTAATTTTATTGTTGTTGTATTATATCCATCCCCTTTTTGCTCCCCTCTGTTCCCCTCCCCACCCACCCATTCCCCCCAAAGTCAATCCCACTTGTTGTCCATGTCCATGGTTCCTTTATACTAAGTTCTTGTCTAAGCTGCTCCCCTTCCCTGCCTCTGCCTCCCCCCTCCCCCCAACCCCGTTCCCCCTGACCACTGAAGGCCTATTCCTTGTATTTATATACTTGGTTCTGTTTTGCTTGTGTTAGTTTTGCTCATTATTGTCCCATAGTGGGTGAGATCATATGATATTTGTCCTTCACTGACTGGCGTATTTCACTAAGCATAATACTCTCCAGTTCCATCCATGTTGTTGCAAAGGGTACAAGTTCCTTCTTTCTTTCTGCTATATAGAATTGCATTGTGTAAATGTACCAAAGTTTTTTGATCCAATCATCCACTGATGGGCACTTAGGCTGTTTCCAGCACTTGGCTATTGTAAATAGTGCTGCTATGAACATAGGTGTGCATAGGTTCTCATGAATTGGTGTTTCAGGATTCTTTGGGTATAGTCCAAGTAGTGGAATTGCTGGCTCAAAAGGCAGTTCC
>PVIW01008633.1:0-59019 GCA_004026585.1 Noctilio leporinus
TTTACAGTTTTCTTTGATGTGGCTGAGCTCACTGAGCTTCTCTATCATCATTCTTTTGAATTCCTTATCTGATATTCCAGGTGCCTCTGTTTCATTTTGTGTTCTTTCTGGGGATTCTTCCTTTCCTTTTGGTGATGGACTGATTCTTTTTTTCCCCATTTTGGGTGTCTGTTCTTGCTTTTTATTTATTTATTTATTTTTGTTTTTTCCTTGAGTTAACCTGCTTTGCTTCCTTGCCTTAGTTGAGCACCCTTCTGTGATAGGAGATTTGTGGAGTTCAATGTTGCCGTCTCCCAGATTTTCTCCACTTACTGTTCTTGGTGAGTCCTTTATTTGGGCTGTCTGGTTGTATTCTGGGCTTGCAGGCTTTTAGCAGAAACAAAAACAAAAACAAAAACAAAAACAAAACAAAAAACAAAACCAAAATACCAAACTAAACCAAACAAACAAACAAACAAGAAAAATATTGCAAAAGGAGAAAAGAAATAAAAATTATAATAATAATAAGAAGAAAGGGTTTAGATGGATGTTCACCCTTAATAATCCCTGACTGGTCCAGATGGAGCCTGGACCTGAGGGCTTTTAGTAGAGGAAAAAGAAAAAAAAAAGAAAGAAAGAAAGAAAAAAAGGGAGAAAGTCACAAGAGAAAGAGAAATCAATATTAATAAAGAAAAGAAGAAAAGTTTTAGGTTTCTGTTCACCCTTTATGGTCTCTGTTTGGGCCAGGTGGAGCTAGGACCAGTGGGTTTTATCAGGGAGAAAAGAAAGGAGAAAGAAAGAAAGAAAGAAAGAAAGAAAGAAAGAAAGAAAGAAAGAAAGAAAGAAAAAGAAAAAAAGAAAAAAAAGGATGGGGGGAGAAAGTCACAAGACAAAGAGAAATCAATATTAATAAAGAAAGGTTTTAGCTGTGTGTTCCCCCTGTATGATTTCTGATTGGTCCAGGTGGAGCCAGAACCTGTGGGCTTTACCAGGAAGAAAAGGAAAAGAAAAATTTAAAAAAAAAAAAAAAAAGAGGAAGGAAGAAAAGAATAAAGAAAGGGTTTAGAAAGGCTGGGGAAGGGAGGAATACTTAGATTGAGGACTGGGAATGCGTTATAGCCACAGAGTGAATAGACTTTAATTCGAGAGTAGGGGAGGGTCTTGGGTATTTAGGTGGATTGCGGTATGGGGGGGATTAAGAATATGTGAGGAGTAACTTTTGCAAAGGATATGTTGGGGCTTAATAGTTCATATTGCTCTCGGTATAATTGAGGTGCTTGAGATTGGCAGCAATCCCTTTCCTGAGGCTGCCTCTTTTTCTTGGTCAGGACTTTACAGTCTACAGTCTATATTCTAGCTGGTCTTGGCAAGTGGCAGGGCCTCTGATTGTCACAGTAGGGCTGATTCTGAGTGTCCGCCCCTAGGTAGGCTGGGCCTTCTGCAGCCTGGCTGGGTTTTAGGGCTGCCGGTGTTCTGGAGCCCGCAGGGAGCCCCCTCCCACTCCTGGCGGAGGTTCCTGCCCAGGACGCGCACCCAGCACTTCTGCAGGGCAGCCCACAACTTCGCAACTTCGCTGGTCCCTGTGACAACTGGCCCCACTCCCGCAGTTCCGGGAGGAGGCCGGGCCTGTCAGTCAACACTGTCTGGGGTCCGCCTACACTGTCCCTCCCTTCCGGGGTGGGCACCATGCCCCCAAGCCAATCAGCTCTCCTCGGAGTCCTTTACGTGGCCTCTGTGATGAGCCCCTACCAGGCATGGGCGGTGCGGCCTTTGTCTCCAGCAATGGGGGGTCAGTTATCCCCACTACTAGTTCCGGCTCGCTGGCACGCCATTTGGAGTTTCCTCGGAGCCTGGGGGCCTGTGTGATTGCGCAGGGCTGGGCCTCCCCCCTTGCAGGGGCTTCTAGCTGCTGTTTCCCCGGTGGCCCAGCAGCACGGTTTTTGGCCCTCTCGCTGCCCCGCCAGTGCACTTCCCACTCCCCCACTCCGGCTTCCCGCAGGACTCTTCTCCTCCTCCTCTAGCCCCGCGTGGAGCCTCCTCTCCCTGTTGCCTGAGTGAGTCTCTCACACAGTCCCTCCCCTGCAAGAGTTCAATTCCGCATTCCCTAAGACTTTTGCCCTCGCTGCCCGCACTTCACTGTTGAGACTTCCAGTTGCCAGGGAGCCCGGAGCTGGCCTCGGTCAAATGCATCCTGTGCCCAGAGCAGACCTCAGCCCGCCAGCCAGTCGGTCGGGAATGCCTCACCTATTGTCCTGCTGGTCTCCTCTGCCTCTGGGCTATGGTCCCCTGTGTCCAGATGCTGTCCATTCCAATCCCTAGGGTCCTGAAGACGTCTCACGCTCCCTATCCTGTCCTCTAGCTGCTTTGGTACTCGAGAACACCATCAGCACTGCTCTCTGTCGCCATCGTCCCTCCTCAGGAATCTTCAATATATACACATTTTTATTGTTGTTATATTACATTCATCTCATTTTTTCCCCCTCTGCCCTCCCCGTCCCCATCTTCCTTATCCCCTCCACAGTCAACCCCACACATTGTTTGGGTTCATGGGTCATCCATGCTAGTTCCTTGACAAAACTTTTCCCCTTCCTTGCCTCCTTCTCTCCTTCCCCCACCCACTCCCCTCTACGCACTGAAAGTGTGTTCCCTGTGTTCATGTCTCTGGTTCTGTTTTGTTTGTTTGTTTGTTCATTAGTCTCCTGAATTAAGTGAGAACATATAGTATTTAATTTTTGCTGCGGGGCTTATCTCACTAAGCATCATACTCTCCAGTGCCATCCATGCTATCACAAATGGTAGGAGTTCCTTCTTTTTTCCTGTGGCATAGAACTCCAGTGTGTAAATGTACCAAAGTTTTTGATCCATTCATCCACTGTTGTTTCCAGCACTTGGCTGTTGTAAATAGCGCTGCTATGAACATAGGGGTGCATAGGTTCTTCTGAATTTGGTATTTCTTTGGGTATAATCCTAGCAGTGGAATCACTGGGTCATAAGGCAGTTCTATTCTTAGTTTTTTTGAGGAAATTCCATACTGTCTTCCACAGTGGCTGCACCAGTCTGCATTCCCACCAGCAATGCACCAGGGTCCCCTTTTCTCCACATCCTTGGCAGCACTTGTTTGTTGATTTGCTGATGATTGCCATTCTGACAGGTGTGAGGTGGTATCACATTGTAGTTTTAATTGGCATCTCTCTGATGGCTAGTGATGTTGAGCATTTTTTCACGTGCCTGTGGGCCCTTTGTATGTCTTCCTTGGGGAAGTGTCTGTTCAGGTCCTTTGCCCATTTTTTAGTTGGATTCTTTGTCTCCCTGGTATTGAGTCATATTAGTTCTTTATATATTTTGGAGATCAAACCCTTGTCTGAGGTGTCATTGGCAAATATGTTTTCCCATATGGTTGGTTCCCTTTTTATTTTTTCCATGTTTTCTTTAGTTGAGTAGAAGCTTTTTAGTTTGATGTAGTCCCATTTGTTTATTTGTTACTTTATTTCCCTTGCCTTGGGAGATATTTTGGTGAAAATTTTGCTGTGTGGGATTTCTGTAATATTTTTGCCTATGTTTTCCTCTAGGACTTTTATAGTGGCTCTGCTTATGTTTAAGTCTTTTATCCATCTTGAGTTTACTCTGATGTATGGTGTAAGTTCATGGTCTAGTTTCACTTTTTTGCATGTGCCTGTTCAGTTCTTCCAACATCACTTGAAGAAGCTACTTGCACTCCATTTTATGTTCCTTCCCCCTTTGTCTAATATTAATGGACCATATAGTCCTGGGTTTATTTCTAGGCTCTCTATTCTGTTCCATTGATCTGTTTGCCTGTTCTAGTGCCAGTACCAGGCTATGTTGGTTACTATGGTTTTGTAATATAGCTTGGTGTCTAGTATTGTGATTCCTCCTACTTCGTTCTTCTTTTTCAGGATTGCTATAGCTATTCAGGGTTATTTTTGATTCCATATGAATTTGTTAAGTGTTTGTTCTAATTCTGTGAAATATGATGTTGGTATTTTAATAGGGATTGCATTGAATCTGTAGATGGCTTTGGGTAGTATGGACATTTTAATGATGTTAATTCTTCCCAACCATGAATATGGTATGTGCTTCCATTTATTTGTGTCTTCCTTAATTTCTCTCTTCAGTGTTCTGTAGTTTTCTGAGTACAAGTCCTTTACTTCCTTGGTTAAGTTTATTCCTATGTACTTTATTTTTCTTGTTGGTAAATTGGTAAATTGGATTTGTTTTCTAGCTTCTATCTCTGCTGTTTCATTGTTGGTGTATAAAAAATGCCTTCAATTGCTGGATATTGACTTTGTATCCAGCTATTTTGCCAAATTCAGTTATTAGGTGGAGTAGTTTTTTAGTGGAATCTATAGGGTTTTCTATGTACACTATCATGTTATCTGCAAATAATGACAATTTTACTTCCTCCTTTCCAATTTGCATACCTTTGATTCCTTTTCCTGGTCTGATTGCTGGGGCTAGAACTTCTAAGACTATGTTGAACAGAAGTGGAGAGAGTGGACACTCTTGCCTTATTCCTGATCTTAAGGAAAAGCCTTTCAGTTTTTGCCCATTGAGTATGATGTTAGCTTCAGGTTTCTCGTATATGGCCTTTATTATGTTGACGTATGTTCCCTCTATTCCCATCTTGCTGAGGGTTTTTATCAAAAAGGGTGCTGTACTTTATCAAAAGCTTTTCTGGCATCTTTTTTTCTTTTTTGATGATGGTATAGCACTTTTATTGAAGGATTGGGGTATAATTTGATGGTGTTTGAGTGTTTCCATTTTTTTGTTCCTCTTTCACTGTTACAATGCCCTAGTGAACATTTGTGTGTATATCTTGGCACACATGTATGCGTGCTTCTGTGGGGGCGGTTTGTTCTATTTGTGCTATTTGGACTAGAGGGCACATGCATGTAAACTATTTGGACCATGGGTATATGCATGATTTGGGCTGTAGGGTATGTGCATTAAAAATTAGACAGGTTGTTTTATGAGTCTTCAGCCTTTACTCTGTCCATGTATAATTTACTGCCAGCTTCTTCAGTATTGGCCCAGATTTTGAATGGTTTTGCATGAACCTTATGGGTGAGTTTGCTATTTGATGTTTCTTTGAAGACTATTGACTTATCTTACAAAAGCTGTGTCTCAGTTTATTTGTTTTTTGGCATCTATGGATATGATAATATGGTTTTTGTCTTTCAGTTTGTTTACATGGTGTATTACATTTATTGATTTGCGAATATTGCACCATCCTTGCATCCCTGGGATGACTCCCACTTGGTCATGGTGTATAATTATTTTAATATATTGCTGGATCTGGTTTGCCAATATTTTGTTGAGAATTTTCACATCTAAGTTCATCAGAGATATTGGCCTGTAGTTTTCTTTCTTTGTTGGGTATTGACCTGGTTTGGGGATTAGAATAATACTGGCCTCATAGGCCTCATAAAAAGAGTTTGGGAGTCTTACCTCTTCTTGGATTTTTTGGAATAGTTTGAGGAGGACAGGAGTTAGTTCTTCCCTAAATGTTTGGTAAAATTTACCTGTGTAGCCACCGGGAACAGGGCTCTTGTGCACTGGGAGAATTTTGATTACTTCTTCAATTTGACTAGTTGTTATTGGTCTATTCAGGCTTTCAGCTTCTTCTTCTTTGAGTTTTGGTATGTTATACATTTACAGAAATTTGTCCATTTCACCCAGATTGTCAAAATTCTTGTCATATAGTTGTATGTAGTAATTTCTTACAATGCTTTGTATTTCTGTGGTATCAGTTGTGACTACTCCTCTGTCGTTTCTGATTTTGTTTATTTGGGTCCTCTCTCTTTTTTTCTTGATGAGTCTAGTTAATGGTTTGTCAATTTTTTTTTAAAGATTTTATTTTCATTATTTTTAGAAAGAGGGGAAGGGAGAGAGGCAGAGAGGGAGAGAGGCAGAGAGGGAGAGAGACATCAATGTATGGTTGCTTTTCACCTGCCTTCAGCCACAGACCTGACTGGAGACCTGGTTTGCAACGTTGTTATGTGCCCTGGCTGGGGAATCGAACCTGCGACCTTTGGGTTCGCAGGCCGGCACCTTGTCCACTGTGCCAGCCAGGGCTGGTTTGTCAATTTTGTTTATCTTTTCAAAGAACCAGCTCCTGGATTTGTTGATCCTTTGAATTGTGCTTTCAGTTTAATTCTGCTCTGATCTTGATCATTTCCTTCTTTCTGCTTGCTCTGGGCTTTGTTTGTTGTTGTTGTTCTAGTTCTTGAAGCTTTTTGGTTAGGTTGTTTGTATGAGTTTCTTCTAGCCTTTTTAGGTATTGCTATGAATTTCCCCCTGAGGACTGCCTTTGCTGTGTCCCATAGGTTTTGGGGTACTGTGAATTCATTTTCATTTGTTTCCAGACACTTTTTGGTTTCTTCTTTGATCTCATTATTAACCCATTCCTTATTTAATAGCATGTTATTCAGTCTCCATGAATTGTATTGTTTGGGGATTTTTTCCTTGAGATTGGTTTCTAGTTTCAAGCTATTGTGATCTGAGAAGATTCTTGGTATGATTTCAATTTTCTTGAGGTTGTGGACGCTTGTTTTGTGTCCTATCATGTGGTCTGTCTTTGAGAATGTTCCATGTGCATTTGAATAGAATGTGTACTTCCCTTCTAGGGGATGAAAAGTTCTGTATATATCAGTTAAGTCCATTTCATCTGGAGAGTTGTTGAATGCTATAATATCCTTGGTATGTTTTGTTTGTTTGTTTTTTAAAGATTTTATTTATTCTTTTCAGAGAGGGGAAGGGAGAGAGGCAGAGAGGGGGAGAAACATCAATGTATGGCTGCCTCTCACCTGCCTCCAGCTACACACCTGGCTGGAGACCTGGCTTGCAACCTGGTTATGTGCCCTGACTGGGATTTGAACCAGTGAGTGACCTTTGGGTTCACAGTCCGGAGTCTATTCACTAAGCCACCAGCCAGGACCTATCCTTGGTGTTTTTTAGCTTGGAAGATCTGTCCATTGTTGATAATTGGGTATTGAAATCCCCTACTATGAGTGTGTTGCTGTCTATATCTTTCTTGAAGTCCTCCAAGATTTTCCTTATATATTTGGGTGCTCCTATGTTGGGTGCATATATATATTTATAAGGGTTTTATTTTCTTGGTGGATTGTTCCCTTAAGTATCATGAAATGCCCTTCTTTGTCTCTTTTTATGTCCTTCATTGTGAAATCTATTTTGTCTGATAAAAGCATTGCTACCCTCAATGGATAAGGCACCAGCCTGTGAACCCAAAAGCCGCAGGTTCAATTCCCCAGCCAGGGCACATGACCAGGTTGCAGGCCAGGTCTCCAGTCAGGTCTGTGGCTGGAGGCAGGTGAGGCGCAACCATACATTGATGTCTCTCTCCCTCTCTGCCTCTCTCCCTTACCCTCTCTCTAAAAATAATGAAATAAAATCTTAAAAAAAAAAAAAAAAGTATTGCTACCCTAGCCTTTTTTTCATGTCCCTTTGCTTGAAATATCTTTTTCCATCCCTTCACTTTCAGTCTGTGTTGATCCTTTGCTTTGAGGTGGGTCTCTTGCAAATAGCATATATGTGAGTCATGTTTTCTTATCCATTCAAGTACCCTAATATCTTTTCATTGGTGCATTTAATTCATTTACATTTAAGGTTATTATTGAGAGGTACTTCTTCATTGACATTTTTTCCACCTTTGTTCCTGTCGCTCTCTGTTTCTTCACCTTTTTTAAGCAGGCCTTTTATCATCTCTTGCAGTGCGGGTTTGGTGGAGATGTATTCTTTAAGACTTATTTTGTCTGGGTAACTCCTTATTTCATCTTCCCTTTTGAATGAGAGTCTTGCTGGGTAGAGTATTCTTGGTTGCAGGCCTTTGTTTTTCATTACTTCGAGTGTTTTTTGGTATTCCCTTCTGGCTTGTGTTGTTTCTGTTGGGAAATCATTTGATAACCTTATTGGAACTCCCTTATTTGTTATTTGCTGTTTCCCTCTTGATGCTTTTAGGATTCTCTCTTTGTCTTTGAAGTTTGTCATTTTAATTATGATGTGTCTTTGAGTAGGCCTGTCTGGGTTCATCTTCATTGGGACCCTCTATGCTTCCTGAACTTGAATAACCCTTTCACTCATCGTTTTAGGGAAGTTTTTCATTATTACTTTTTCAAACAGGTTTTCTATCATTTGATTCTCTTCTCTTCTCCTTCTGGTATCCCTATGATACGGATATTATTGAATTTCACATTGTCCTGTATCTCTCTTAAAACCACTTCATTCTGGCCCTGGCTGGTAGCACAGTGGATAAGGTGCTGGCCTGCGAACCCAAAGGTCATTGGTTCGATTCTCAGCCAGGGCACATAACCAGGTTGCAAGCCAGGTCTCCAGCCAGGTCCATAGCTGGAGGCAGGTGAAAGGCAACAATACATTGATGTCTCTTTCCCTCTCTCCCTCCCCCTCTCTCTAAAAATAATAAAATTAAGAAAAAAAAAAAAACCCTGAAAACCTCTTCATTCTTTTTCGGTCTTTTTTCATTTTTGTTGCAATGTCTGGTAATTTTTTTTCCTGTTGTCCTCCAATTTGCTGATCTGGTCCTCTGCTTCATGTAACCTGTTTTGAATTTTTTTTATTGTGCTCTTCAGTTCTGAGATTGTGTTCTTCATTTCCTCCTTGTTCTTACTGATGGTTTCTATGTCGTTTTTAATGCTGGCGTAATTTTCAATAAGTTCTTTGTTGTTGCCCAGGACTTCTTTGTAGTTTTCTTTGAGTTCCGATAATTCATGGAGCCTTCTTATAATGATTTCTTTGAATTGCTAGTTTCTATTCCAATTCTCAGTCTTTCTGGTGATTCGTCCTTTCCTTTTGGTGATGGACTGATTCTTTTTTCCCCCATTTTGTGTGTGTTATTGCTTGTTTTGTCTTGGATTAATCTGCTTTGATTGCCTGCCTTGGTGGAGTGCCCTTCTATGTTAGGAGATTTGTGGGATTCAGTGTTGCAGTGTCCTGGATTTCCTCAACTTGTTGCTCTTGGGGTGCCCTTTATGTCATTTACTTAGGCTGTCTGGTTGTATTTTGGATTTGTTGTATGTGTTGCTCCTTTCACTCCTGTTGGCTGATTGAGAGACACTCCTTCTATGATGTCTCATATACTGTTATTGAGCTGCTCCTAAAACAGAACCACCAGTCCAGTCAAAGACATCTTATTCGTTTAATCTCCCTTTCGAATGCATATGAACCCAGTTAAATACCCATATCATTCAAGGTAACCCCCACCCTTAATCACATCCTCAGCTGCAACTGAGCCAGTCTTAATAGGGATGTAGATATGACAAGACTGTTTTAAGAGGGGGAAAATGATTAAGTTGACTAAAGTATAGATAATTTTGAAGGGTGCAAAGGGGTAGCAAAGATAGTGGGGATGCCAGAGAGAAAGTCAACTTTATCTCTTATATAGAAATGGGGAGGGGGAAAATCAGAATGCCTCCAGTGCGAGTGAACAGTATAAGCCTATATATATATATATACATATATATATATATAGTTGCCGCATCTACCTCTCTGTCCACCCTCACTGATCACTGATTGGTCAAGGTGGAGCCAGAACCCGTGTACTTTTAGAAGAAAAAAAGAATGTGTAGTCCCTAGTAGCACACCCACAAAAAACATTTTAAGAGGTTGGGGAGGGGAGGAATACTTAGATTGAGAAATGGGAATGTGTTGTAGCAGGAGAGTGAATAGACTTTAAAACAAGAGCAGGAGGAGGACCTTGGGTAGTTAAATGAATTGAGAGAAGAGAGGAGTAAAAATATGGGAATTGGGATATACTATGATATGAACAGTATTTACTTAAAATGCAGTAATTGTGGGGATTGAAAGTAACTTTTGAGGTGGGATCTTTGACGGGGATGGGTGGGTGGGGAGGGGGACAGAGGGGAGCAAAAAGGGGATGGATGTAATACAACAACAGTTAAATTAAAAAAAAAAAGAAAGTAACTTTTGAAAAGGATATGTTAGGGATTAATAGTTCATGTAGCTCTCAGTGTAACTCAGGTGCTTGAGATTAGCAGAGATCCATTTCTTGAATCTCCCTCTTTTCTTTAATCAGGTCTCTGTAGTCTACAGTCAGGCTGCAGGGTTTTGGAATGGCCGGGCCTATGGCTGTTACAGTCAGGGCTGATTCTGAGTGCCACACCCCAGGTAGGCTGAGCCTCCAGTAACCTAGCTGAGCTTCTACACTGCAGGTGTTTTGGGGCCCTCCCTTCTCATGCTGGTTTAGCATGGAAACCTGCAGGTGATTTTGTGATGTCGATGAATCCCCCTCCCCCTCTGGCTCCTCAAGGAGGTTTCCACCTGCATGGGGGCCTGGCTCCAAGGTGGGGTGGCCCGAAGTGTCAGTTGTGCCAGAGATGGCTAGCCCTCCCACTTTAGCTCTTAGAGGAGGTTTTTGCCTTTCAGGTCTAGGAAGATTGCCTTGGCTACACTGGAGACCCCTGCAGCATTGTTTGTGCAGACAATGGCTAGCCCTTTCCCTCCAGCTCTTCAGGGGAATTTTGCCACCTGCAATTGGCACCACGTTTGCACCAAGGGCAAGTTCCCTGTCATGCAGTTTCAAGCTGCGGTTTCCGTGGGAGTCTGTGTGACGGTGTGGGTGTATGGGGTTGGGTCTCCCTTCTCAATGGGGCTCCGAGCTGCCCTCTCCCCAGGTGGCACAGCAGCAATCAGTTCTTGCCCTCATGCCACCCCAGCCAGTGCACTTCTGGCTCCCCTTCTTCCCGTGGGTCTCTCCTCCACCTCTGGCCCCAGGAGGTGCTTCCTCTCAGCCTCCAGAGCACCTCTCTCACATAGTCCCTTCCCTGCGTGAGTTCAGTTGCTCAATCTCCCCAAGTTTGTGCTCACTGTCCACACTTCACTGCTGAGATTTCTATTCACTGGGGAGCCTGAAGCTGTCTCCAGTCAGAGCGTCCCCTCTGGGCAGAGCCACCACTGCCCAGAGCCGACCTTGGCCTGCCAGCCGGCTGGTTCAGACCTGTCTCACCTGCTCTCCTATAGATCTCTGCAGCCTCTGGGCTGTGCACCTCTGAGTCCAGACACTTACCGCTCCAAATTTGCAGGGATCTGCAGACGTCTTGTGCTCCCTACCCTGTCCTCCAGCTGCTCTGGCACTTGAGAACTCTGTCAGCACTGCTCTCTACTCTGTCGCCATCTCTTCCTGTATGTTTAGTTTTGTATATCTGTCTAGTAAACAAGTTTTCAAAAATTCCACTTTTTAAAGTACTGTAAAAATTGTAGTTTCACTACTCTAAATTAGAAGGGAGCATAGCCTATTTCTCACTCATATTTACTCTCATATGGGCCTTCCTAGGCCCATAGCAAAAGACAATAATAACCAAGCAGACGCCCTAGTAAGTGTCATCACCTCCTTTCAAAAGGCAGTTGCCTCTACAAAAATAGAAAATTCAACATAAAACCAGCATCCCATATATCACATGGGCCAGGCTATTGTTGAACAAGCCCCTCATACATTCCAAATTCTTCTTAACAAACAAAAAAGGGGGAGTATGGACTCATCCTCTATGAACCTAATTATGCTAGCAATGTATACCTATAATTTTTAAATTTTTACCAGCTGATTTACTAACATGAGGAGGAGGAGGAGGATATGCTTGTTTTTCAATCTCCACAGGTCCCCTCTGGCTGCCCACCAAGAGAATGAAGCTCTACCATGAGGACTCTCATTGCTTGCACTGCTGCCACCGCTTTGACTGAATCCATTCAGAATGCCCATGCTATTGATGTCACCCGTGATCCAGCCTTCTCTAAGTTGTGTGTTACTCCTCCAAAGTAGAATGCCAGCCAACATTCCTAAGAAAATATACACTGCCGCTTGCAGGGGGCGTTTTCCACCAACTCGAAAGGTGAAGTTGACCAGCTGCAGTTAGAATTGCATCAACAACTCAAGGACATTAAAAAATGAACAGAGTGTTTTTAAGACCCTGAATAATAATCTTCAATTATTATAATAATCTTCAATTGTCATATGGCTAAACCCTAAAACCTGGTTTGATGGTCTCAACCTAAGAGTATAGGTGATATGGGCAGCAGGATATCTCCTCATTGTTATGGTGCTATTTGTCCTGAGATGCATTTGCAAATTATTCCAATGGGATCACATTTGAGAGAAGCAGTTTAAGGGCTTCATTGGTCTGACTACTTTCATGGTAATATCAAACAAAAAAGGGGGAAATGTTGGGGACCCCCAGGGATGGTAGCAGGGTGTGGAGCCCTGCACAGGCTAGGCCAAGCCTGTAAGACCTGGTGGGGAAACTGGAAAAGCTGGGTGCATACAAGCCCCCATGCTGTAACTGGGGGACCCCAGTTAGAACCTGGCCATGGGAATTTTCTATACAATCTTTGAAGCTAGCACACTTTCCTGCCTTGCTTCTTGTAACACCAGTAGATGTTAAACTTTAACCCACATGCAATCTTATCCTCCTTATTTTTATGAGCCACCTGGAGTCCTTATTGACATCTTGTCTGGTAGCCCATATCCCAGGGCAAAACCTTGCATTCCTTCTATTGTGGTTTAAACATAATAACTCTCATTCTATAAAGCATTCTCCTTTCACAATGATCTATGATGTGTACCTTGGTTACCCAAGAAAAATCTCTGGAGAAGGGGGCTCGAGGTTCTCGTCTCTCCGACATTAGCCAGGCCTTCCTCCCCAAGCACAAGCTGCTTAGGGAGTTTTTGTTTCATTCACGGCACTGAAGAATTTGGAATGTATGAGGGGCTTGTTCAACAATAGCCTGGCCCATGTGATATATGGGATGCCGGTTTTATGTTGAATTTTCTATTTTTGTAGAGGCAACTGCCTTTTGAAAGGAGGTGATGACACTTACGAGGGAGTTCCTCATCAAACAAAGCCATATAGAAAAATGTTGACAGATTTGTCTACTCAAAAATACAAATTTTATTTTTGAAAAATGCAATCAACACGGGCGAATCAAAAGCCCAGAAAGAACATTAATGACCTGTATAATAGACAAGAAGTTAATATTTAAGTTTAATGAAAACAAATAAAGATCCTAATACCTATCTGGAATCTGGAAAAAATACATAAAACAGCCAATTCACAAAAGAAATAAAAATGGCCAATAAGGATATAAAAGACACAAAGGCTCACTAATATACAAAGAAATGCACATTAAAAAAATAATAATGAGCAGGCTTAAAACTCTTCAGCAGTTTTTATTTCTAGTAATTGTGGTTTGTATTAAACTAACCATACTGCTGATAACAATTATAAATTCTAGACAAAATATTTTCTTTTTTTCTGTACTTTATTTGTATTGTTGATACTATTACAGATGTCCCCATTTCTCCTGTCCCCTCTTTGCTCTCCTCCACCCACCCCTACTGTTCCTTCCCTGAGGCCATCACCACATTGTTGTCTGTATCTATGAGCCATGCATAAATGTTCTTTGGCTGATCTCTTCACCTTTTTTCTTCCAGTCCCTCCCTCCCCGTTTCCCTGACAGTTGTCAGTCTATTATTGTTAAATGTATCCATGCCTCTGTTTCTATGTATTTTGTCCACTAAATTCCACATATAAGTGAGATCATATGGTATTTGTTGTTCTCTAACTGGCTTGTTTCATTTAGCATAATAATCTCAAGGTCCAATCAGACTGTCCCAAAAAGGTAAGATTTCTTTCTTTTTTCTGGTCACATAGTATTCTATTGTATTAAATGTACCACAGCTTTTTTTTTTTTAATCCACTCATCTACTGATTGGACAAAATATTTTTTAAAGCAACTGTTTAAAAGAATTTGAGAACAACTAAAAGCAGGCAGAAACCAGGGGGTCATATGGCCCTTGAAAGAAAGAAAGAACATGGAGTGAGATCCTCGTTTACCCAGCTTTTCTCCCTAAGGTCACTCGCTCCTCAAATTCTGCAGAGCAGGACGGGGTGCAGTACATGTAGGTGGAGTAGGGATGGGAAAAGATCTCAAGCAGAAATAGGCAGACATATAGGGCTGAGGAATCAGAGGTCAGGGCTTCAGAGTAGCTGAAATTGAGGGGTGAGATAGGGGGAATCCCAAAAAGAAGGAAACAACAGAAAGAAAACTCCCAAATCTGTATATAAACCCTTAAATCCTTTGCTGTCTGATTCCTAGACTGTATATATATGGTGAAGACTCCAAGAAATCCAGAGGAAAGCAAGAGCTGTCTAATGCTAGAGAAAAAAAAAAGAATTTGGAGCTCAAATCCCATCACATTAGAAGAACTTGTAAGATACTTTGGTTTTCCTATTGAAAACCCAGAAAGGCCACTTCCTGGGACTAAAGACTATACCCTAGTACTAAGGACATAGTTGAAGCAGACCTGCTCTAAAAAGTCTAAAACTAAGACTTTCTAGGACCAAAATATCTGTCTATCTTTCTAGGAGCAAAATATCTTGCTTCCTCCAAGAACAAAATTTAGTAGTCATAAGTGGAAGATAACAGAATTTAGAATCTTTAAATATTTTGCTTAGTTTCAAGCAAAATATTCAGAAGCCAATAAAAATGTGCAAGCCATGCTAAAAAGCAAGAAAATGTGACTCATAATATAGAGGGAAATGGTCACTAACAGCAGACCAACTGATGATACAGATGTTGAAATTAGCAGCCAAGTTATTTATTTATTTAATTATTTAATTTTTAGAGAGAGGGAACAGAAGGAGAAAGAGAAGGAGAGAAACATTGATGTGAGAGAGAAACATTGATCAGTTGCCTCTTACATGTTCCCCAGTTGGGGGACCAAACCCTCAATGCAGGCATGTGCCCTGACCAGGAACTAAACCAGTTCACCCTGCAGGATAACATCCAACCAACTGAGCCAAACTGGTCAGGGCAAAAGCCAAGTATTTTTAAATAACTATTATAAATATGTTTTTTAAATGTGTGGAAAAATATATATAAAATGTAAGAATATGGGAATTTCAAGAGAGATGAAAATTCTAAAAAAGAAACCAAATGTAAATGCTAAAATTAAACATAAGCAGTATCTGAAATTTAAAAAGTTATTGAGCCCTGGTTGGTGTGGCTCAGTGGATTGAGCAATGGCCTGCAAACCAACAACTCCCAGTTCAATTCCCAGTCAGGGCACATGTCTGGATTACGGGCCAGGTACCCAGTACAGGTGTGCGAGAGGTCACCACACATTGATGTTTCTCTCCCTCTCTTCCCTTCCCCTATCTCTACAATAAACACATATATTTTTTTAATTATTGAAAAAGTTATTGAACGCTGAAGATGGAAGGATCAATGAACTTGAAGACAATCAATGAAAAAGATATCCAAACTGAGCCCTGGCTGGTGGCACAATGGATAAGGCGCCGGCCTGCTGACCCAAAGGTCGCTGGTTCGATTCCCAGCCAGGACAATATAACTAGGTTGCAAGTCAGGTCTCCAGCCAGGTCCTTGGCTGGAGGCAGGTGAAATGCAACCATACAATGATGTTTCTCTCCCTCTCTGCCTCTCTCCCTTCCCCTCTCTCTAAGAATAATAAAATCTTTTTTAAAAAATATCCAAACTGAAGAACAGAGGAAAAAGATCAGAAAACCAAAAAGAACAGAATTTTGGTAACTTGGTAAATTAAGGTTGCCTATTGTAATTGTTAGAGAAACTACTAAAATTATAGTGCAAAGAGCTCTAGGTAAAAATGTCAATAAATGAGCTGAAATACAATACTTAAAAAAAAAAAAAATTAAAAACCCAGCCCAGCTGGAGGCAAAGGTAGACATACACGCTGCATCTCCCCCCATAACTAAGGAAAAATACAACTACCTCAAAACTGGAGATGACCAGATTGTTAGACTGGGCTTATAGGGCCCTTTTCTCCCTCTCCTACACGTGTCAGTTTGTCTGGCTTGTCAACTCCTCACTCCTGGCTGCTACAGGTGGCAGTAGCATTTGGAGGCTGAGCAGCACCTCATTGAGGGAGTGGAGGAGGAGGAGCAGCAGTGGGAGGAGGAGTTGCATGCCCTGGCACGGAGCTGCCTCAGCCATGGCATACACCTATCTCTTCAAGTACATCATCATCGGTGTTGCACATCACAGGTGTTGGTAAATTATGCTTATTACTACAGTTTACTGACAAGAGGTTTCAGCCAGTGCATGACCTTACTATTGCTGTAGAGTTCGGTGCTGGAATGATAACTATACATGGGAAACAACTAAAACTTCAGATATGGGGTACTGCAGGGCAAGAATCCTTTTGTTCCATCACAAGGTCATACCACAGAAGTGCAGCAGGGGCTTTACTAGAATATGACATTATAAGGGGATATACATTTAACCACTTGACAGCCTGGTTAGAAGAGGCTTGCCAGCATTCTAATTCCAACATGGTCATTATGCTTATTGGAAATGAAAGTGATTTAGAATCTAAAAGAGAAGTGAAAAAGGAAGAAGATGGAGCTTTTGCATGAGAACATGGACTTACCTTCATGGAAACTTCTGCTAAGACTGCTTCAAATGTGGAAGAGGCATTTATTAATACAGCAAAAGAAATTTATGAACATTCAAGAAGAAGTCTCTGACATTAATAATGAGGCAAATGGCACTTAAATTGGCCCTTAGCATGCTGCTACTAATGCTACACATGCAGGCAATCAGGGAGGACAGCAGGCTGTGGGAGGCTGCTGTTGAGTCTGTTTTTACTGTCTCACTCCCAAATGGGGCCTACTAACTATTTCTTTCACCCTCTCCTGCTCAGCTGAGACATGAAGCTATTCTAAATGGCTTTATGTCACAGAAGAGTTTAATCTTTCAAATTCTTATATAACTTTGAATAATAAATCATTAATGTTCACTTAAAAAGACAGATTTTGTAGATTGTGTTCATATCTATTTGTACTTGATTTCTAGGTCAATTGATGTGATTATTTTTGTTAAATGTTGTCTTGTGCCCTTACCTAGAAAATGAATTATATTCAACACTACAAAGTCACCTTGAGTATTTAAATTGGTTTGTATAGTTAGGTTTCCCAACACCTATAGTTACCTAATGTTTAATATTAATGGAAGTGTCCTCAAAAAGTTTGTCAATTTTCAAGGCTATAAAGAAAAACAGAAGGATTCTTTTAATTCTGTATTTATAATTTACTTCCTGTATATATAGTTTAATAACCTGCTTGGATGTAATTTGCCAAGCTTGAATTCATTAATGCATTTGCATAAATTCTAAACCGTTTCAAGCTTACAGCTACTGAAGCATTGTTAGAAGTTTCTTGGACACAAAATTTTAAACTTTTTTACATTGTTAGCAAGCATGTTCATCTTTTCTTGTCACTAGTCCAAAGAAACTATGCTTAATACAATTATAAAGGCTATATATGTGCTAACCTGTTTCAATGCCAAAAGTTTGCTATTTATCCACAATTTCTTTAAGACCACTTCAGAAAAGGATCTGTTTGTCTTAATGAATACTGTTGGGTTATAACACAGTTGTGATGAACAAACTGGGCAGAAGCAAGAACTCTGTACACCTAAGTGACTCCAAGAAGAATGAATGTTCACATTTAGATGGCACATTATAAAGACTTCAAATTTTCCTTAAACATAATAATTTTTATTTACATGATTTCTTTTTATATTTTTCATGCAGGATAGTTTTTCAACCTTGTATAGTGACTAAAATTTTTCTTTCAGTGGTAGCCTATAATATTTAAAATATGGTAAGCATCTTATCTGTTTTGAAGGGTGTATGACAATAAATCTACCAGATGGAAGATTCTGGTAAAAAGTAGAAAAGTTTTAGTAATTTAATCAGTGTGGTGATTTTATCCTTTTTTTTTTCATTTCTTGGTCTATATGAAATTGTTATAGCAGTGTAAAATAAAATCCTATTTAAAAAATAAAAACAGGGACAGAGGGGAGCAAAAAGGGGATGGATGTAATACAACAACAATAAAATTTAAAAAATAAATAAATAAATAAATAAAATAATAAAAATAAAAACAAATTCCAGAAAATCGAGCTGCATAGAAATCCAACAAACAAAGATATAAAGAAGACGTACTTACCCAAACAGGTAGGAGGGATAGAGCCAGGACAAAGAGGAAAATAAAGTTACATTTCTCCTGACTGTGAAAACCAGTGGGGGTTAGGGCCAGGTCCCCAGTTAGAAATGTTTATGTTAAAAGAATCTCTTACTTACAGATAATGTTTAGAATTTACTTTAAAATAATTCAGCAACGGAGGTTGGGGAGGAGAAAATGTGCATTTTGGGAGGGGAGAATAAAAAGGAAACAAGATAGGCCACAGTTGATCATTGGTCAAACTGGATGATATGTACTTGGAGGATGATTATACTATTCTTTCTACTTTAAAGTATGACTTTATCCATATTAAAAATAAAACAAGCCCTGGTTGGTAGCACAGTGGTTAAGGCACTGGCCTGCGAGCGAACCCAAAGGTCTCAGGTTCGATTCCCCAGCCAGGGCACATAACCAGGTTGCAAATCAGGTCTCCAGTCAGGTCTGTGGCTGGAGGCAGGTGAAAAGCAACCATACAGTGATGTTTCTCTCCCTCTCTGCCTCTCTCCCTTCCCCTCTTTCTAAAAATAATGAAATAAAAAATCTTCAAAAAAAAACCAAAAAAACACAGAAGTTTACAAAATAAATAAATAAATAAATAAAACAAGCCCTGGCTGGTGTGACTCAGCAGATTGAGTGCCGGCATGCAAACCAAAGTGTCACTGGTTCAATTCCCAGCCATGGCATATGCCTGGGTTGCAGGCCAGATCCCTGGTTGGGGGTGAGTGAGAGGCAACCAGTCAATGTGTCTCTCACACATTGATGTTTCTCTCTCTCTTTTTCTGTCTACCTTTCTATCTCTCTAAAAATAAATAAACAGTTTTAAAAAATAACAAAATATTTGCAAAAGTTTGTTTTTCAATTCAGGTAATTTAAAGAATATCCTATAATATGAGACACTTTTTACTTTATTATTAAATTTATTGGGGTGATATTGGTTAATATATAAGGACTAGATTATTATTCCCTCTTCTCTAAAAGAGTCCTTGAAAATGGTAACTCTCAATATTGGTGTCTGTGTTGGTAACTGAACTAAGATCATACATTTACTATATAGTAGAGTTGGGATTTGGTCTTAAGCAGACCTTTCTCCCTTAATAACCATGGTACTCTGAGTTGCACCCAACCACCTCAGAACCTCAAACTAGTTTATATCACAGCCCTCTCATCTGTCATGATTTGAATCAGGGCTTGCAGTTAGTTGGTCAGCTAGCTAATCAGGCAGAAGTGAGAACTTGTACTGGAAAGTGGCCTAGAAGCCTTGAATATTCAATGTGCCACAGGCTTTGTCAATGTCTTAAAGAAGAAAAGGAGAGCAAGGGTCAATCTAGAAAGTCAGTTAAGTGGAGTTCAGTTAAAAGAGCTGCTATTGTATTTTTGAGGAAATAATGTATTAATCAGCTTTTCTGTGATAACAATCTCAGTGATCTCTAATCTCAGTGATTTACAATGATAGACATTTTCATTGCATGTTGGTGTATGCCAAGCCAGTGGTAGTGGCTCCACTTCCCTTATCTTCTCATTCTAGAATTACCTTCAGGAACAGCCCCTGTTTAGGACATGCCATTCTTATGGAAAAGGGAAAAATAAGCAAGAAACAGAGCTGAATCATTTAGTGGTTTCTTAAGTTTCTGCTCAAATGTGGTGTATATTACTCTTGCTCATATTCCAGTAGCAAAAGCAATTGTCATATTGCCAATGAGGTGGGGAAGCACACTCGACCTTTCGGAATGCACTGCAAATCACACATGACCCTCTTACAGGGAAGACAACAGATGATTGGAATCAATTATCTAATTCCCTGTATAGTCTAAAATGTTAACAATTACTGCTGTAGAGTGTAGGAATATTGCTATTATTTTTCCACTCTCACATTTTCCCTTTTTGAATTATCTATATAATTTTTATAATTTAAGATCTGTTCTGTTAGGATGAATTATAGTGTCCATTATCTGGCCCTTAACCTGTTAAAGATTTGCTGACTGAAAATCACACCATTCATTGTGTATCATTCAATTAATCAATCTGTGTGAAACTGGAAAAATTGGCATTTGTGCTGCCTGTCACTATCAGAACCAATAAATAGAGACAAGGATTAAATCTTTATGGGTGTTTATTCAGACAGCAGGTTATGTACCCTCAAAAACCATCTTAAGATCTCATATCAAGCCAATTTTTTTATAAGGAGTAAAAAGGGTATGTTAGGGGTTTGGAAAAAAGCTTAATTAGATAAGAATTGCAATCCAGGACTATTTTAGTAGTACTTCTTTAGCTGTTGATCAACAATTCTTTATCTGTGTACAGATATTCCCTCCCAGAAACACAATGTCTTGCAGATCCCCTGGGGCACAAAGGTTGAATTGCTTGTCTACCTCCTGTAGTCACGTAGGTCATGCATTCCAGTTCCTGGAATAACAGCTTTCCACATGCATTAATCTCTTAAGCCTATCAACTAAGGCTATAATATTTAACTCTTTGAGTTCCCCTAATATGTGCACTTAATTTGTTGTTATTTTGTTAAGATTTTATTTGTTCTTAGAGAGAAGGAAAGGGAGGGCAAAAGAGATGGAGAAAAATATTATGTGTAAGAAACATTAATCAGGTGCCTCTGGCTCACCCCCAGCTGGGGATCCAGCCTGCAATCCAGGCGTGTACCCTGACTGGGAATAACTGGTGACCTTTCAGTTTGCAGCTGGCACTCAACCCACTATGCCACAACAGCTAGGGCTTAATTTGTTTTTGACAGAGCCCGGACTGCTTTGCCTTAACCTTTATAGCATTTGTGACAAAACTTTCCTCTCTCCTAATGGCATAGAGAAATAAATAGTCACACCATATTGATAAGTGAAACCAGTCAGTCACAATAATAACCTTTTTTGTATGTTTACATATGGTAGAAATAGCACCAAAAATGTCCACTAAGATGCTAACGGTGAATTCTGATCAAGATGATGCCATAGGTAAATGCGGCTTGCCTCCTTGCACAACCACATCTCAAAATTACAACCAAAATATATGACAGCCATCTATCAAAACCCTCAGATACAGTGTTCAATGGAAGTCTGACAACTGAGAATTAAAAAGCCATATCCATCCAAACTGAGCCACAGAGCAGTCAGGCAAGTGCCATATCTAAGATTCCATCAACCTGGCTAACACCATTTGTCCCACTCTGGAGATCCCTTGAGACTTGCCCCACAAAACTAAGAGCTTTCTCAAGTTGTTAATAGGGACTTTTCCATATGAATGGCTGGTCTTGGCTCATGCTTTACAACTTCCTAAATCCTCCCAAATGGCAACAGCCTGCCAAGTGAGCCCCCAGCCCCCTGTACCTCTTATTAAGTAGCCTCAGGCCTAGCAATAGACAGCTTAGATTCACAGCTTGGTTTTGCCTGGGCACCTCCAAGCCCAGCACAAGTAGCAGCCATCTCAGATTGTTATATAGCTTAGGCAGCATGGCACTGAGCAAAACAGAGGTTGGTTCTCACATTGGCCTGCAACACCTGGGAAACTCTAGAGCCTGCACACTTAGTGGGCAGTTACAGACCATGTCAGAGCATCACCACCCCGCTCCTGCACAGCTGATCCTTCACAAAGGGCGGAGATTGATGATCAGTGGTTACAGTCAGTCTTTGCAGCTGACTGGCCTGGGTATATCCCTCCCATTGATCTACCAACAACAACCAAGGCTGAACTACAAAAGGAGAGTGTATTCAGCCTACACAAAGAGTACATCTTGACAGAGAAGGTTGTGCCGTTAGACCCTCCTGGACACCTACTACATTAGGCCACCCTACCAAGACAGGGACTCATAGCAGCCCTACCTAATACATAGAACCAAACACAGGGAGGCTGCCAAAATGAGGAAACAAAGAAATATGACCCAATTGAAAGAACAGAATAAAACTTCAGAAAAAGAACTAAATAAAATGAAGATAAGCAATCTGTCAGATGCAGAGTTCAAAACACTGGTTATAAGGATGCTCAAGGAACTTAGTGAATACCTCAATAGCATAAAAAAGATCCAGTCAAAAATGAATGATACACTAATTAAAAGAAAGAACAACTTATAGGGAAACAACAGAGTGAATGGATGAAGCTGAGAATCAAATCAATGATTTGGAACATAAGGAAGCAAAAAAACAACCAAACAGAACAACAAGAAGAAAAAATAATCAAAAAAACCAAGGATAATGTAAGCAGCCTCTGCAACAACTTCAAGCATTTCAACATTCATGTCATAGGGGGTGCCAGAAGGAGAGGAGGAAGAATAAGAAACTGAAAACTTGCATGAAAAAATAATTAAGGAAAACTTCCTTAATTTGGTAGAGGAAATAGACATACAAATCCAGGAAGCACAAAGTCCCAAACAAGCTAGATTCAAAGAGGACCATACCAAGACACATTATAATTAAAATGCCAAAGATTAAAGATAAAGAGAGAACCTTTAAAGCAGCAAGAGAAAAGAAGAGAGTTACCTTCAAAGGAGCCCCTTTAAGATTATAAGATGATTTCTCAAAAGAAACTTTGCAGACAAAAAGGGACTGGCAAGAAGTATTCAAAGTGATGAAAAACAAGAACCTACAACAAAGATTACTCTATCCAGCAAAACTATTATTTAGAATGGAAAGGCAGATAAAGTGCTCCCTAGACAAACTAAAGCTAAAGGAGTTCATCATCACAAAACCATTATTATATGAAATGTTAAAAGGACTTATTTAAGAAAAAGAAAATGATCAAAACTATGAACATTAAAATGGCAATAAATACATAACTATCAACAACTGAATCTAAAAAACAAACTATGCAAACAAGCAGAACAGATGCAGAATTACAGATATGAAGAACATTTGGATGGTGGCCAGTGGAGAGTGAGTTCTGGGGAAATAGAGGAAAAAGTGAAGGGATTAAGAAATATAAATTGATAGTTACAGAATGAGCAGGGCGGTGTTAAGAGAAATTATAGATGTTGTTGCAAAGGAACTTATATGCATGACCCATGATCATGAACAGAAAAGGGAGGATCACCATAGGGAGTTGAGGGTGCTGTGTGGTGCAAAGGGGGAAAAATTGGGAAACTGTAATAACATAATCTGTACAATTTGTTAAAATACATTAAAAACAAAAAAGTAAAATGCTAACAGTGGTTATCTTAGGGTGATTTTATACATATTTGCAAGGTAAATAAAAATCCTTTCTGTAAGAAAATGAGGCTACTTCTGGCCAAGACAGAGGCCAGAAGGTAGACATGCTGTGCCTCCCTTCACAAGAAGAAATCCAAAAACTAGATACAACAAAAAATTCCAGAAAATTAAGCTGCATGGAAGTCCAACAAACAAAGATACAAAAAATAAAATACTCATTCAGACAGGTAGGAGGGGCTAGCTGAGACAGAGAGGACACATTTGGTGGTATGGCAGCTGTAGTTGGCCACCAGAAAGTGAAGTCACACAGTAAAAAAATAAAGTAGGGACACCTGGGAAGCACTCCAGCACCAGAACAGACTTTGCAACCAGTTCCAGTGCCTGTGGGGAGGAGTGGGGGTAATAAAGCCTCATTGCTTCTGACTGTGAAAATCAGTGGGGGTTAGGGTGGAGGAAGAAACTGCTGGTCTCTCAGCAGAGTGCTTTTGTTTAGAGGACCCCACAGTCTTAGAATGTCCACAGACCCGTCCACTCTGGGAACCAAGACTAGAGCAACAACTAGAGAGACACCAGTCCCATATGGGAAGTGGGAGAAGTGCCTGGAAAAGGGGCGAGTGCTGAGCAAGCAGCATTGTGCCCTCTCAGGCCCCTTTCCCACATACAGCATCACAACGTGGTGAAAGGGTTACTAGTACTGACGAATGCCTAAGGCTCCAACCCTTATAATGTAACATATGCAACAGCTCGACCTAAGACCAGAGGCAACTTGACAGGTGAAGATTCAGAGAAGTATGGACCCAAAAAGGAAACAGATCAAGTTTCCAGTGGGAGAACTAAGTAATGAGGAGATAGCCAACCTAATAGACAGAGTTCAAAACATCGACAGATATGCTTGAGTACGGCAAACACAGAAGGAACAAAGTGAAGGCTGTGCTAAGTGAAACGAAGGAAAATCCACATGAAACCAATGGTGAAGGGATCCAAATCAATAATTTGGATCATAAGGAAGAAATAACAATCAACCAGTACAGAATGAGGAAAAAAGAATTGAATACAATGAAGAGAGGCAAAGGAACCTCCAGGACATTTTTTAATGTGCCAACATCCAAATCATAGGGGTGCCAGTAGGAGAAGAAGAAGATCAAGAAATTGAAAACTTGTGTGAAAAAGTAATGAAAGAAAACTCCCCAAATTTGGCAAAGGAAATAGACATACAAGTCCAGGAAGCACAGAGTCCAAACAAGCTAGGCTCAAAGAGGATCACACCAAGACACGAGATAATTAAAAGCCAAAGGAGGAAATGGTGCAGGGATTAGGAAACATAATTGGTGGCTACCAGAGAGACAGGGGAAAGTTTAAGAATTATATAGGAAAGGGTGAAATCAGGGAACTTATTATGAACAACTAATGGATATGAACTAATGGGGAGGTGAGATTGTGGGAGGAAAGGGGGTCCTGAGTGGAGGGGAGTAGAGGGAAAAAATTGGGACAACTGTAACAGCATAATCAATAAAATATACTTTTAAAAAAGGAATAAAATGATATCCTACCCTTAAAATTACTCCAATAAAATTTTTTGAGTACAATTTCCAGCACATAATCAATAATAATCAGATATAAGAGAAAATAAAATAACTAGAGTTAGAATAGTGTTCTCTTTCTAGGGAGCATGAATGTGCTCCCCACCTCCTACCTTTTTCTCTTTCACCTCCAGGCACATTACCTTTGCCTTTCCCTCTCCTAAGCTCCAAGATTCCTTATTTTACTTCTGTAACTTGTTTCCTGGACCTAAGTAGCCCAGCTGGCTCCCTTCTACTACCTTTGTAACTTTCTATATAAATTTTCTCTTATAATTAAAAAAAAAGAGTCAGAATAAACAATAGCCAACAGAATGAAACCCACAGATACTCCAGATTATGGAATTACTAGGTTAATTAACACACCTTTGAAATAAAGTGTAACCACCCTTTGGAGAACATACAGTCTTGTTAACTATCCAGTAACTTAGTCTCCACCTTGTTTTCTCCCACTTCCATGTAATCTTAGTTAGTTCCTTCCTTAATTTCAAATGTATAAAAGAAATGGCAAAACTATTGTTCTTGCGAGCCTTTGAGATCTCACTCTCCAGCATATGTAATCAGTTTGACTCAAACTCCTATAAAAATTCTCTACAGGTTTGGACATTCTTACATCGACAAAGGCCAATTCCACTCAGGAACACAGCTCTTTTCACAGGGGCTTAATACTGTTATCTGAGGCTTTTCCAAATTTAAGCAAGAAGGCCAGCTACTGGTGGTGCCAAGACAGACATGACCCAGTATCTGCCAGAGCTCCAAGAGCTCGTAATGGGGAGGCACATGACAGCTAATGATAACAAAACAATGGCTTTAATTGGTTACAAGTGATTATTCCCATTAGGGAAAGAAAGATGCATTTGAGCTGAGCCTTGAGCTAGGATGAGTCAATAGGTCAAGTCAACAGTGTGACCAGGGCTGTGCTGTTGGTTCCCAATGCCCAAGGTACGAACAAGGAGAGAGAGAGAGAGCAGCCTCCTTTATTTAGGCAAGGATTTGCTAGATTAATCAGAGCACCCAGGAATTTGGAGAGGGAGCACAGGGCCTCAGAGCAGCCAGCCTGCAAGGTCTGGTGTCTGCCCATGGCCCTACCACCCCACAAAGGCATGCCAGAAGGAAGTGGGAGAAAGGTCCCCCACTAGGATTTCTCCAGGGAACTGGGCCACCAGCACTCAGGGTCTGGTGCCTCTGTGGAAGAGTCTTCCAGGGATTGAGGTGGCCTGGTAGGAGGGCCAGAACACGGAGAGAACCAGGAATCTGGCTACTGTGTGAGACCTCCTCCAAAACACTTTGCTTGTTGTTCACATCTGTAAAATGGATCCTCTGTGAGGGTATCTATCTTTAAATTCTTTTCAAGTTTCAGCATTCTTGGAATATAATCCTTAAGATCCATGAGCAAATAAAATCATTCTGTGAAATATAAGTGAAAAAGCAATATATTCAATGTATGTGATTCTTTAGAAGTAACATACATTAAGTAGTATATGACTTACTTGCTTATTTCACCACCTGTCTGCATTGGATAACCTTCATTTTCCCTCCAGACCTACGCTCCACCCTTCTGCCCCTGTACTTGTTATTTATGGATTGCATCAATTGGCTTTCAGATGAATTTGGCCACTGGGGAAAACCATGGGAGTACAGAACCTCCCACTTATTCCCAGGCTGTGGGAAGTTGCGTCATTCTCCAAAGACAGTTGCCACCTGCAAGGTCATGGTCCTAGTCGCCACCGTACAACCTGTGGCCGGGACGCAGGCAGCTGCCACCAGAGGGCTCACTAGGTCGCACCCCTGCGCCAGGACCTGGTTAGCTCCTAGCATGCGCAGGCACTCTTACTCTGAGCCAAGGCCTCCGCTAGGCCCCGCGCCAGCGCGGGGAAGGAAATTAACCCTGCTCCCGCCCCACTCCCGAAAAGTGAGATTTTTCGAAGGATGGACGCTTACTGGGTGGAGTGGAGACAGAGAATCAGAGTCCCAGACTCAGGTCCCGAGGGTCTACAGAAGAGGCCAGGGAGGGGCGTTAGGGCTCTTAACCTTTATAGGTCCCAACTCTGATCGTAACAAATCAGAATTTTTCAGGGCAGTGGCAAATCGGCACCCGGCACACCCGGGGCCTCCTCTTGGTACGATCTGAACACTGGGACCCTACGCCAGCACAAGGGACAGAGAGCGCCCATTGCACAAATGCGGAACTGGAGGGCGGAGAGGGCACGTGATTTGCCCAAAGGGAGCGCAGCTGCAGGCTGCTCAGGTGAGGATCGGGGAGTCCAGCTCCCGTCATCCTCTAGACTATCCTGGTAGAGGGGACCATCGAACTTCATCGGAACGCTAGGGTTTGCCCAAAACCCCACGCTGGCCAGAGCCCGCTAATCTCCGCCGCCCTCGGTATTGGCACCCTGGCCTGGAGTTGGGCCGCTCTAGGATGTGAACTTTCGCCTTCACCTGGAGACAAAGCGTTTTGACTGACTCCTCAATGGTTCTCACACTTCGGTGGATATCAGAATCACCTGAGAATTTGTTAAGAATGCAAAGGCGCAGGACCTACTTAATAGTCACAGCCTCTATGTTCTTTAATAGCTTCCCAGTGATCGCTGGAGAACCACTGCCTTAGTGCAATGACTATATTTTATCAGAGAGGCTGCTCCACCTGACCTGTGAAGGGAAAAAGCCTGAATACCCACTACCCATTCCCAAAGCCACGAATGTCAACCCTATAATGCTAAATCTCTTTAAATTACCCTATAAGTATTATGCCCTCCTGTAAAAGCCACTTTGAATTTTGAGGGAACTTAAGGAATGAATTCCACCTGAGACTTTTAAAAATGAATGTATAAATAATAATGAGTGGCAATATAATTAGTCATTGGGGAAATTCAAGTCAACCATAATGAAATGTTTTGCACCCATTAATTGGGCAGGGTGGAGGGGAATAACAAGTATTGACAAGGATGTGCAAATATTGGAACCTTGTGCTTTGCTGGGTGGAAATGTAGAATGGTACAGCCACTGTGGAAAACAGTTTGGTGATTCATCAAAAAGTTAAACGTAGGAATATATTATTCAGCTTTAAAAAGCTGAATATATTATTAAGCTTTAAGAAGAAAGAAAATTCTGATGCATACTATAACATAGATGAAACTTGAATCCATTTTGCTAACTGAAATAAACCAGTATCAAAAAAGACTAATATTCCAGATTTTATTATATGAGGTATGTAGAAAAGTCAAATATGTAGAGACAAAATACAATGGTAGTTGCCAGGGGCTGGGAGGAGGGGAAAACAGGGAATTATTATTTAATGGGTATAGAGTTTGAGTTTTACAAGATTAAAAATTTCTAAAGATTAGTTGCATGGCAATGTGAATATATTTAATACAACTAGTAACTTAGAAATGGTTAAGGTGGTTAAGTTTCATGTTATGTGATTTTTTAACCTCAATTTTTTAAAGTTAACATAGAATTACCATATAAGCTAGCAATCTCACTTCTTGTTATATAACCCAGAAAACTGAAAGCAGGGTTACATACCCCTCAAAAAACTGAAAGCAGTGACTCCAACAGGCATCTGTACACCAAAGGTTGTAGCAGCATTATTCACAGTAGCCAATGGTTGAAACAACCCAAATGTCCATCAACAGGTGAACAGATAAATGGATTGTGGTATATAAACACACTGAGAATATTATTCAACTATCAAAGAAATGAGATGTTGATATATGCTACAACATAGTAGACCTTGAATGCATTATGTTTAGTGAAATAAGAGACACAGATGGACAAATATAATGTGATTCCACTTATCTGAGGTACCTAGAATACCTACATTCATAGAGACAGAAAGCAGAATAGAGGTTAGGAGGAGCTAGGGGATGAGGGGAAAGAGATATTGTTTAATGGGCACAGAGTTTGTTGGGGATGATGAAAAAGTTTTGGGTATAGATAATGGTGGTGGGAACACAGCATTGTGAATGAGTCAAGCCACTGAATTGTACACTTAAAAATGGTTAAAATGGCTCCTCCTTGGCGCTGCCTATGGAGGTGGCAGCCATTTCTTACTTGGCACCATGGCTGCCCTCAGACCCCTCGTGAAACCTAAGATTGTTAAAAAGAGGACCAAGAAGTTCATCTGGCACCAATCAGACCAATATGTCAAAATTAAGAGAAACTGGCAAAAACCCAGAGGTATTGATAATAGGGTGCACAGAAGATTTAAGGGCCAGATCTTGATGCCCAACATTGGTTATGGGAGCAACAAGAAAACAAAGCACATGCTGCCCGATGGCTTTTGAAAGTTCCTGGTCCACAATGTCAAGGAGCTTGAAGTGCTGTTGATGTGCAACAAATCTTACTGTGCTGAGATTGCTCACAACATCTCCTCAAAGAACTGCAAAGCCATCATGGAAAGAGCAGCCCAGCTGGCCATCAGAGTCACCAATCCCAATGCCAGGCTGCGCAGCGAAGAAAATGAATAGACAGATTGTGTACACATTGTATTTGTGTTAATAAAACCATAAAATTCAGCCATAAAAAAAATATTAAAATGATGAATATTGTGTTGTGTGTATTTTGCTGCAATTTTTAAAAGTTAAATAAAAATAAATGAGAGATAACATATTGGATCATATATTTTTAAAGAAAGCTAAAAAAATCAAAACACTGTCATACTGGGAAACAATATCAATGAATCAGAGCAAATGATCCAGAAACAGAGCCTGTATACTCATAACTTCAAGAAGGCTCCATAGTAGTACGTCCTATAATGAGATTCTTGTGCAGTGATTTGCTAAGGGAGCATTCTCAGAACTCTTACAGAGTAAGAAAAGCAAGGTAGGGTCAGGGAAGGAGGCAGGCAAGCTGTGGATTTAGCAGAAGCCTAGCCTCAGCCTGATCCTTCATGGGTTCTGGAACATGACTGGTACCATAGAAGTTGTTTTCAGGCCTAGTATACCCTGTGTCCATCAGCCAATGGCATGCATGGGGTGGGGTGGAGTTCCCAGGAATCTCTAAGCAAGACAGCTTCCATAAGTTAAGGTCAACACCCTCTAAAGGAATGCAAGTATGAGCTTTAGCAGTCAAGGGCCCAGGCAGCAAGGAGGTAAGTATACCTGCCTGGAAAAGAGAATTCGGATACCAAGACCCCAAGAGTCTCCCTGTAATGTGGTTACATAATAAATAAAATGTAGCATTTCCACTGGAAGTGGAGAGAATGGAAACCTCAACAAATTATGTTGATACCACTGACTAATCATTTGAAAGAGTTTGATCTACACCTCAGAGTGTGAACAAAAATAGGTTCCAAAATAGACCCAACATTCACCCATCTTAAAAAACAACAAACTGACCCTGGCTGATGTGGCCCAGTGGATTGAGTATTTGCCCTGAGAACCAAAAGATCACCAGTTCAATTCCCAGACAGGGCACATTCCTGGGTTGTGGGACAGGTCCCCAGTTGGGGGTGCACGAGAGGCAATCATGTGCTTATGTTTCTCTTCCTCCCTTCCCTTCTCTCTAAAAATAAATAAATAAAATCTTTTTAAAAAACTGGATTAGTTCTCTACTTCTGTATAACAAATTAACCCAAAATTTAGCAGCTGTATAGTTCTGGCTCAAAGTCTCTTATAGGTTGTAGTCATCTGAAGGTTTAACCTGAAAGGGATTAATTTCCAAGGTTACTCAGGCAGTTGTTGGAAGGCCTCAATTCTAGTAGCTGTTGACTGGAGAACTCCTTCCCCAGCAAGGCCACCTTCCTAACTTCTCTGAATGTCCTAACAATGTGGCAGCTGACTTCCCCCACAGTTGCCCAAAAGAGAAAGAGAGCCTAAGACTGAAGGCACAGTGGTTTATAACCTATGGTCAGAAGTGGCATGCTATTACTTCTGCCATATTCTTCTGGTCACATTATATCAACTTTGGCATTATGAAGGAGGAGATTATATGAAAGTGTGAATATTAGGAACAGGGATGATCATAGGGGCCATGTTGGAAGCTGACTGACATGTAAAGTCCTTGAAAACATATACAAAAGTATTTTTATAGTCTTGGCAACTATATATGTCAAGAAGGGAGCGCGGAAGAAAAAAAAAAAAAGAAGGCATAAAGGAAATACTATTTTGTCCAAGTAGAAGATATGACTTTCCTGAATTTCTTTTTTCTTTTTTTTCCAATTTTATTGTTGTTGTATTACATCCATCCCCTTTTTTGCTCCCCTCTGTCCCCCTCCCCACCCACTGAATTTCTTTTTTGATAGTAGCTTCTTCCTCACTGCTTGCAGTTTTGGTGGGTATGACCATCTGGGTATGCTAGCCACTGTAAAACAATTTTAAAAACTCAGCTGTTTTTTTTTCCCAAAAAAACTTTACTTTCTGTCAACCTTATTTTCATTCTGTTAATTCTGGACTAACAGCTTTGGACCACTCAGTGGTTGTTCCTACCCACTCAGCGTCCTGTGCAGTGGAGACTGCAGACCAGTTTTCTGTGGCAGGCTGAGCACTCCAGTCTTTAGTATGAAACTGCTAGTCACAATGGGCACCTGCACCTTTAGACCAGTCAATGACATCAGGCTGAGCAGCAGTGAACTCAAGAGCTGGAGTAGTCCATTCACCCTGAAATTCCTCCTTGGTCACAGCCTTTTCAGCAACAGCCTACTCATTCTTCTCAATCTCTTCAGGATCTCTGTAGAAGTAGAGATCAGGCAGAAACCCCCACGGGTGTTCACAGGAGAGATGGTGCCACACATGGGCAGAACTTCCTAAGCCAGTGTCCACCACATGAGATCCACTGAGAGAGCCCCCTTGTTGTTTCGGGGATGGCAGCATCCACATAGTGCAGAGGAGTCTGTTATACACAGCAATGGTAGGCAGGTTAACATAAGATACCTTCATTAGATGCTGGTAGTCAGTCCTGGGATCAGTAACCTGGAGAAGTCTTGGCTCCTGGAGGGCTGCCTGGATCTGGTTAGTGGAGGTTCCATGAGTGAAGTGGCCAGCTAAAGGAATGGCTCCAGTGGCAGCAGCAAACTTCAGCCTAGCTCACTGGCCATTATTCCTGGATGATGTAACACAGACATCAGCAGAGTTTTCAATGGCAATAATGACATGAGCTGCCAGCAGAAGCTTCTCTCAGGTTTTCTTCAGATCTATGATGTAGATGCCACCACTTTTCCTTTTATAGATGTACTGTTCCATTTGGAAGTCAAGATTGGTGCCACCTAAGTGGGTTCCTGCCAAGAAGAATTTGAGGACATCCTTCTCCTTCATTTGCAGGAGATCAAGGGCTCTACATATTATAAAAGTTTCCCTTTTAAGTTATGTGGGAACCAAGAACAACACTCTATGGGATCCTCTCTGGGTGGTGTGGAAAGTCAAAAACTCAGTCTTAACCCAGACTAGCAAAGATCTCCTAGTTCAAACAGAAGAGGGAGTGACAAAGTCCCCTGGGAGTGAAATGAATGGCAAGTAGGGAAAGCCTCTCTGAACAAGGGGAGTGAGAGATCAGCAGGAGTCTACACTCATGTGGCAGGCAGGGCAAATCTATCTCAGAGGCTCCTAATGACCATCTGGTCGGTACCTGAACTATCCAGGACACTCAGCTCAGCAACTGCCTTACAAAGCGAGTATGCTTCCATCATGCTATGAGGTCTTTTCTGCTCTCCTGGAACAAAGAGATGCACAAAAGATCTAACATCTCAGCTGCTCCAAATTTCAGGTCAAAATTTTCAACACCCTTATCATTTGTGTTTCTTTCACTGTAACTTATCATATAGCTTCAGTCAAGTCACACACTCAATGAGCCTGAGTCCTTCTCAGTGAAATGGGGATAATAATCCCAACCTCCTAGGAATATTGTGAGGATGAAAGGAAAGGAGGGCGGTGGAAAACAACGAGCACCTAGAATGCCCTCTAGATATTTATATCTGAATTACAAATAACTTACTGATGAGTTTTCAGTTCAACTTGATCAGGTGCTACTTTTTTATTTTTTTGTTGCTGCAAACAAACAAACTTAATTGTTTCCAATTAGTCCATGGAATTAGAGAGGGCTCCAGAGTGGTTATAAGGCTGCCTCGTAGTTGCGAGAAGAGGCTCAGGCAGAAGCCCAACACCAGGGGGAGGCAGAGGGGCCCCTCAAAGGCCTCCATGCTCCAAAGGCTCCTAGTTGTGCTTACGGGTGAGCCCTTTGAAGAAGACATCCAGCCCAGCCTGGAGCTGCCCAGTCTACTTAAGTTAGTCATGCTGTCACCCACCTTCTTGATGAGTTGCACCTCTTCAACGAGAAAGAGGCTCTCCAGGATGTCACAAAGAAGGGGATTTGTATGGGCAGAACCCAAGTCATGCATATCCAGAAAGGCCAGATTCAGTGTCTTTTCTGTGACCAGGGAGGCTTCCATGTGTCCTGAGTTTCACCCTACTCATCTTGGGACAGCTTCTGTTATGTGCTAAAGAGGATGTGGTGACCGCTGTGCTGGCTTCAAGAAACATTTTGTGCCCTTGTGCTTCTCCATGGTCAACTCACCAAAAATGTGGCCCATGCCCTACAAAGCCACATCGCTGAGATTGAAATGGAAGCCCAGAGAGAGGCTGGTGTAGGAGGCCTGCAGGAGCAGGTTGACCAAAAAGTTGACAATGGCCTCTACCTCAGTGGAATAATTCTGATGAATTTAGGAGCTTATGGTTACTCAGCAATAAGGAGTTAAGCTAAAAAAAAGAAAAAGAAAAAAGAAAACAAACAAATAAAAAAACGGTGTTGGCTGATTTCAGAGGCCAGGTGTGGCTGAGATGGTTCTGAAGGTTATGAGTGGAAAAGAGGTTGGAGGGTGGTTGGAGGCTAAAGGAAAAGGTGTCCCTGGGTCTCTTCCTTTTAAACACTGCTGAAGCAAAAGACAGGTCTAGGAAACTGCTAAGGACACTGCCATAAATTGCTTTTACTGATTATTTGCTAATATAATTTTTTTTTACTAATATTACATCTTTATTTTAAGATTTTATTTATTTTTAGAGAGAGAGGAAGGGAGGTGAAAGGAGAGGGAGAGAAACATCAATGTGCGAGAAATACATCAATGGGTTGCCTCTTGCATGCCCCCAACTGGGGACCTGTCCTGCAACCTGGGCATGTGCCCTGACTGGGAATTGAACTAGTCACCTTTTGTTTCCAAGCTGGCACGCAACCCACTGAGCCACACCAGCCAGGGCTACATCTTTATAGTCAAAAATTTGGAAAGGCAAAAAAGTACAAACAAACAAATAAAAATCACCAGTCACTATGCCCAGTCATATTGCAAACTCCCATGCAACTCTTTAATATCTCCACTTTAATATCTGTCCACTATACCATTTTGTGGATCTATTGTGGCCTCCTATTGGTGATTGTTTCTATTACTATTCACTCTTGCCAAGAATGCTGCAATAAAACCTCCTTGAATGAATCTATGTCTACTGTTATTTATTTATTTTTAGGAGAGCTACTTAGAAGTAAAATTTTAAGGCAAAGTACAAATATAATAGAAAAGGCCATTGTTATTTGGGTTAACAGAATCTTCAAAGAATGGTAGGAGTTTGGACTCTAGTATGTCATCTAGATGCGCATAGCTTGTCTATTGGCAAAATCTCCAGTAGGAAGGCCAACAGCAAATGCTTAGGGGGTCCAAGATCCCAACCAGAACTCTTCAGAGCATCCCTTCTCAGCATTTTAACTAAGGCCCCTGCACAGCACTTTCCTACTCCAACTTTTGGGCATCTCCTAGAGAACTAGTTGAGCTTTACACTTGGCTGTTTATTTGATTAAAGTCCTAGATTTGTTGATTATGCTAATAACTGTTGACACCCCACTCCCACATTTGATATTTTGGCAATCTTCCCAAAGAGCAGGATGAAGAATCACTGTATTAATGTGACTTTCTAGTCAGTCCCGTAGCTGTGTCACGTGCTGGCTGGACAGAGGATGTAAAAGCTGAAAGCTGATTATATGTTTCTGCTCCCTCACTCTCTCTGGTGCACAAGGGTAGACCAATCTCCTTTTTGAACAATTGGGTTCCGTTTGCTCTCCATCTGAACCCAGGCCAGAGGTATTTCTGCTCCCTGGCTTCAACCTTCAAAGATATACCTTTTTTTCTTGTCCCAGAGCTGCTCCTCCCTCTCTCGAGGCAAACTTCACTCCTTATTTAGAATATAGCTCCCATCTATTGCTCTGAGTAGGGAAGCCTTTATCCTGTAATTAAAACTCTTGCCAAACCAAGAAAAATGCTTGAGAGTAGAGAAGGTTTAGGCAGGAAGAACTTTGTCCTTTTCTGAAATCAGGAGTCCTAGGACTCCACAGGGGTAGGCACAGCTTTGTCACAGTATAGCCTAACCTCCTTGACTTACTAGTGAGGAAACTGGGGTCCATAGATGTCAAGGCCACACAATGAGAAAGTGTCACAGCTAGGACTAGGACAGGTCTGCCCCTGCCCCATTTGCTGACTAAGCCCCAAGTCAAAGGCTGACTGTTTCCATAAATTTGGCAGGTGCAGCACCTCTGGCCATACATCATCACTGTGAGGATCAAGTGTAGAGGGCCCCATGTTGTCCTAGGAGGTGTCACTGGCTGAGGGATAATAGTACAAACTCAACAGACACTACACTTGTACATACTTTACCTGGTGGATTCATTTGTTCTCCACAACCTAGCCAGGCAGGTACTATTATTATTCTCTATTTTGTAGACAAACTGAGGGCAATAAAGTTAAGTAACTTGCACTCTCACAACAGATAACAGGCAAAGCTAGGATGTGAATCTAGACTGCATAAGCTAGATTTTTGTGGGTGCATGTGTATAAGGGGTGACAGAAGAAGGCAGTGTCTAAGCTGAATTTTGGAAGTTTTGATAGACTGGAAAGTGAGAAAGGTCAGCAGGACAGGGAGAAGAACCACAGGAGCCTTAGACAGATATAGGAACATAGAACCAAGTCTCTGTGCCCAAGGATCCCAAAGGCACTGGACGTGCTTTCCTGCTGCTCTACTCCAATTTTGACACTAGCTGTGGAGTGCAGGAGGGCCCTAAAATTTAAGTTGGTTACCTTCAACCCGCGCAGTAAGGGCTATCACCAGCAGTAGGTAGGGCGGAGGGACCCTCATGGAGCAGCCTCAGTACAACTATCCTGCCACTGGGTGACACTGCAGCTCCTCAGAAAGGAAATAGCGCTCACAAGCTGGCCCGCCACAAAAAAGGAGTGGGAGCACCACTGAGGCCATCCTGTGCAGGGATTTGAGGTTAAAGGCAGTATGAGAAATAGCTCCTGCCTTCCCAGAGCCCACGGTGAGGCAAGTGGGCACATGGGTAACTAGTTAATTGCTCCAATAATAGACATAATTAATTGTTTCAACAACTAGTTCCAACAGAGGGTACCAGGGGACGAGGCGGTATTTGAGCCTTGGTATAAAATTATTGAGCTGGCCACTCTAGGACAGGATGGTTGTGATGGTTCTGGTTCTGAGGACACTGCACACAGACGCAGGGACAGAGGAGGGGAGTCTGCAGAGTCCCTAAACCGAGGGCTGCAATCGGGAGCTGGGGATGTCACAGAGGCTTCAGAGCAGCCATGCAAGGGTGCTCTTTGTCTCCATGAAGCACTTAGCTCAGAAACGGAGAAGTCCCTGGTGTTAAGACAACTGGAAAATGCTGGAAGCTCCAGGCAGGGATGGAAGACATCTGCTTGCTGTGCCTCCCCTGGGAGGGTTCCAAGGGTTCCAAGGAACCAAGGGTTCCACCTTGCTGCAGGACCCAGGTCCAGATGTAGCAGCTATTGGGGCTCAGTGACTGCATCTGTAAAAGGGGTTTTTCAAATATGTACACAAATATGTTGAAAAATGAAAGAGATTAGTCAGAACCCACAGGGTGGGAAAAATAAATCCAACAACAAAACAGCCTGTGACGTTTCCTGCTGACCTGAGACCAGCCCTGACCTTCTTTTCGGAAATGGGGCAGCTGGGGAGGAAGGCCCCTTCTCTGGCTTCAGGCCTGGGCAGAGTGTAGAAAATATTTTTGCCCTTGGAGAACAGTTCATCTCCATAGCATCTGTAAAATTTGATAAGCTAAACTTAGCAGCGAGGAAATAGTTTAATATCTACCTGGTGGATATGCTTTCATTACATTTTTAAAGGTAGAACTAAGACTTCCTGTTTCTAGATGTTCTGTTCAGAAGTTAATCCAGGTCCTAGCAGTTGAACTAAAATCGGCTTCCTAAAATAAAACATGAAGGGAGATGGACTGGCTGCAGTTTGTGGCTAAAGCTTTCAAACCGCCAGAGTAGTCCTGATGGTGTTTGCTGCACTCTTGCCCACCCATATCCATCACCTGAAGGGGTCACCAGTTGTTACCCAACCCAGCAACAGGAACTGAGGGGTAAGGGAGCTAGCTGGCAGCTGGAAGCTGGGAGCCAGGGCCCAGTGTATCATTTCAAGCAGATACTCCTATACCTCCTTTTGTCATTTACAAGTAACACTGGTGAGTGGTGATAACAGCACCAAAGCTTTGCCAAGGTGAGAGTTCCTTGTCACACCACCCTCCATCAGCGTTGTCCCAGAACCAGACTTGCCCATCCAAACTGGGGTGTCCGGGTTGCCTTTTAGAAAGATTGTTTCCTTCAGCTCAATGACAACTCCAAATACGGCACAGGACTTTGTTCCAAGCTACACTTACTAGATCTGTCCTGAAAGTTTTGAGCCAATATCAATATAATTAAAACAGCTTACTTGTTTGATACTTTTGGAACAGACCCATCATATAGCATGCACAACCTTTTCATTTAAATAATCTATCATAGCTAAATTAATTGCAGCTTTCTGAAGAGGCTTTTATTTATACAATTCATTTCAAGCAACAGATAATTACTTGAATAATGAGGGGAGAAGATGAGGGTGCCTGAGAGTTTATGGAGATTAAGGGAGATAAAGCTTTTCTGGTCTTGCCCTTTTCTTTGCCTTTGCCCCTGTTTGCTCCTAAACAATTACTTTTAAAAAATACAAAGAGCCTTGCAGCAATAAATTGAGAAATACAGCCTTGGCTGCTGTGCCAACCAAAAGATCACTGGTTCGATTTCTGGTCAGGGCACATGCCTGGGTTGCAGGCTAGGTCCCTAGTGAGGGGTGTGCCAGAGGCAACTGATCTGTTTTTCTTGCACTTCAATGTTTCTCTCCTTCTTTTTCTTCTGCCCTCCCTCTAAAAATAAATAAATAAAATTTGAAAAAGAGAGAGAGAGAGAGAGAGAGAGAGAGAGAGAGAGAGAGAAGGAAGAAAGGAAGGAAGGAAGGAAGGAAAGAAAGAAGGCTCTTGGCCCAGGCTTTGATAGTACCACACTCTACAGTCAGATTGTCTGTAATTTTGTTCCAAAATTGATAAGAAGCAGTCAGCTCAGACCAGATTTGGTGCATAAGTGCTTCAGCTTTGAATGCAGAATGCTGGCCTTGGAGGAGGGACAATTTAGTTCCTCCCTTTCCCTCCAACACACACATACACCACAGATTTACTATCTGCAATTGTGAGTCCCAGGAGACGCTCTGGGGCAACCTAGGAATTTATGTATCCTTCATCTGCCCTGCAGGATACTTATAATCTCTATAGGTTTCCTGTAGGTTCTCTTTATCAACTTAAGACATGAAATCTAAGCAATTGATGTTGTGTCTGGTCTTTACATCAGAATTTACTGTAGACTTTGTCAATATCTTGGTTGTGTATTATCTTTAATACATAAAGAACGCATATAAATAAAATTAAAAATGAGTACTTCAGTTGAAAAATGGGCAAGAGACATGAAAAATACAATTCACAAAAGGTTAGGAAATCCCCAGGGTTAGTGAGGTGTAACTGGTTCTCACTTTCTATGACTATGCATATACAGTTTTATACAGTCCTTTCAATTGGGAATAGTTTCAAAATTTTAAAGGTGTACTCTTTGATTAAGCAATTCCACTTCTTGAAATTTAACTCACGGAAACTTTTACCAAACTAAGCAAAGACAGATGTACAAAAATTTTTCTTTTTCATTATTTACTATATAATTCATCAAGAGTAGCCTTGACAAGGTGGCTCAGTTGGTTAGAGCATTATCCTGTACAACAAAACGTCATGGGTTTGATTCTTGGTCAGGATATTTGCCTAGGTTGTGGGAGACAAGTGATCAATGTTTCTCTCTCTCTCTTTCCCTCTCGATAGAGTACATCTAGTTTTAAAGATTTAAACTATGGTATAACCATACAATGAAACACTGTATAGCTATTTTAAAAAATTAAGTAGCTCCATACCTCTTGGGATATGCCAATACGTCCTCAATATATTGTCAAGTTTAAAAAATGTTTGTTAGGCCCTGGCTGGTAGCACAGTGGATAAGGCGCTGGCCTGCAAACCCAAAGGCAGCAGGTTCAATTCCCCAGCCAGGGCACATAACAAGGTTGCAAGCCAGGTCTCCAGTCAGGTCTGTGGCTGAAGACAGGTGAAACGCAACCATACGTTGATGTCTCTCTCCCTCTCTGCCTCTCTCCCTTCCCCTCTTTCTAAAAATAATGAAATAAAATCTTTAAAAAAATAAAATAAAAATAAAAAATGTTTGTTAAAAACTGGTATGTTTGTTATGTGTTCTTCTATGTAAAAGTATAATCTATATGTACACCAAAAATATTGAGAGTTATACAGTACATTAAACTTACAAATGGCTAGATTTGGGATGGATTTAAATTTTCCTATTTTCTACACTTTTGGATTTTTAAATATTATAGTATTTCTTAGTATTAAGAGCAGTAAAAATAATAGGATTCCCATTTGAGGAGAAAACAAACATTCCAATCCTCTAATTCCTGTCTCTTTAACTATTTTATGAGTTACCTCCCCTGTGCAGGTCAGCCAATCATTTCACTTCAGTGTTACAGGTAGACACCTTGAACCTCCAAGAGTATAGGGAGCTTGGCCAGGATCACACATCAAAGTGCCAACTCACATCTCTTCACCAAGAACTTTGTTTTGTTTTGCTTTTTCTGGAAACCTGCCCTGAGAATCTTCTGGATAAACTAGGTTTGGTACCTTGTATTTTCTGTAATACACCCTTAACCTTTATCATTTCATTGCATGCTGGCCGGGCTTCTGGATGCCAGAACCTGCAAATAATTACCTGAGAGCACTCTCTAGCTACTAGAACCCACTCTGATCTCAAAACAGTCCAGAAGAAACAGAGGGTTAATCCCTCCAGGTAGTAACCCTCTACTTAAATGCAGGCAGCAGTTGGTGCATAAATAGACCTGTTTCTTCCCTCCTCAAGAGCGGTAATGCTGAGGCAGGTATTCTACACTGGCATCCAGAATTCCATAGCATAACCTCTACTTGCTTGATCACATACTCCATATTGAATTTCTTTTCTGTTACTTTTCTATGGCCTTCCTGGAGTATCCGGGGATTCCTATTACTTTCACTTAAATTCTTTTCTTAAAAAATTTTTATTTATTTTTTTTTGAAAGAGGGGAAGTGAAAGAGGCAGAAAGGGAGAGGGACATCCATGTATGGTTACCTTTCACCTGCCTCCAGCTACAGACCTGGTTGGAGACCTGGTTTGCAACCTGGTTTGCAACCTGGTTATGTGCCCTGGCTGGGAATCGAACCAGTGACTTTTGGGTTCTCCAGCAGGAGCCTTATCCACTGTGCCACCAGCCAGGGCCCTCACTTAAATTCTTATCTCAAAATCTGCTTCTGGGCTTACTCAAACTAAGACACTGTACTTTATTAGCAAGTAGGAAATGGAAATCAGCCATGATATAGGAGCCAAAAGGTCTGAGAAAACAACCACACCCCACTTGACTCCTTGATGCCCAATTAGAGCTCTGGGACAACCTAGAAAGAGGAGGTACCAAAATTTCCCCACAGTTTCAGTGTTTCAGTGCTCTAAGACAGGGATGGGCAAACTTTTTCCATAAAGAGCAAGTAGTAACTACTTTAGGCTTTGTAGGCCAAGTGGTCTCTGTTGCAATTACCCAGCTCTGCCATTGTAGCATGAAAACATAGATAATACAAAGAATGAGTGTCTGTGTTCCAAATAACTTTATTTGTAAAAAGGCAGCAGGCTATAGTAAAGCTGTAGTTTATTGACCCCAGGACCTCAGAGAGAGACAAGGCAATTAACTGGCCTATATGTTGTGCTAGGAGGAAGGTGAAGCCAGATGCTTCCTTAGACTCTATGAATCCAGCTACAGGACTGTCTGCATGGATGTCCAATGGCTGTGCAGCCACACAAGGAAATACTACTGTACATTTCTGTTAACAGTAGGGTGAGGCCCTGGCTGTTGGCACAGTGGATAAGGCGCGCTGGCCTGCAAACCCAAAGGTCACTGGTTCAATTCCCAGCCAGGGCACATAACCAGGTTGCAAGCCAGGTCTCCAGCCAGGTCTGTAGCTAAAGACAAGTGAAAGGTAACCATACACTGATGTCTCTCTCCCTCTCTGCCTCTCTCCCTCTCTCCCTCCCTCCCTCTCTCCCTTCCCCTCCCTCTAAAAAACATAAGAAATAAAATCTTAAATTTCTTTTTAATTTAAAAAAACAGTAAGGTGCAGTCAGTGTCTTAGTTTCCAAACTCAACACAAGTTTTCCTCCTCATTTTTCTGCTAATAGTCTACTTTTCTTTCCCTGCTTCCACTTTTTTTAATAGGGAGAGTGTTGGTGCCCCATAAGAAAAAAAATTTAGTCCACCAGAAGGAAAAGCAACTTAATATTTTAAAAGATATATAAAAAGGTGAATTCAACTGATATTTCAAATAAGGCAAAGAATGCAAAACTTGATTACAAATAATTTATGAAGCAATAAATGGAGTCTTCTGCAAGAAACTGAAGGCATAATATTAACAGATGACTGTGAGAAAGCCTTTGTTTATGATACTGAAAAATACAGAATCAAGTTCACCGAGGGGGAGTTGATCTAAAGATGGATGAAGGTGTTAGTAAAACAACTATTCTAAATAATACAGGTCTCCTGATCTGGTGAATTACATTTTGGAAAACTTGCAGATAAGCTACAAAACTACAATTGGTTTCCCTTTCCAGTTCCCAAAAGAATTCTCTATAGTGAGCTTCCTGCAGTCCCTGAACCATGTCCTAGACCCAGTTTTGGAGAGTTTGGTTTGTGAGCTCACCTAAAAAGTCAGTGAGCCCCAGAACTAAGAACAGATGATATCAGACTAACTGTACTTTCTTTTCTTTCTTTCTTTTTTTTCTTTAAAGATTTTATTTCTTTTTAGAGAGACGGGGAGGGAGAGGGGCAGAGAAGGAGAGAAACATCAATGTATGGTTGCCTTTCACCTGCCTCCAGCTACGGACTTGGCTGGAGACCTGGCTTGCAACCTGATTATGTGTCCTGGCTGAGAATCAAACCAGCAACCTTTGAGCTTGCAGGCTGGCAACTTATCACAGTGCCACCAGCCAGGGCCTTGTACTTTCTTTTTTGATGGTGTTATTGGACTGATGCATCAGAAAGTGCAGAAAACAGAGGGAGTGGCAGAAGCATATGTTGAAACAGCAATCTTTGTGCTTTTCCCTATTCACTTCCTAGTACCTCCTGGCCCTCTCCAGCCCAGTCAGCCAGGACCTTCCCACAATCCTGCCTTAAGGTCAGATGGACACAGATATTAAAGAACTCTTAGAGCTTTAAAACAGGCTTTTGGCATGTGTGACAAAGACAACACTTTAATAGACAAGATTTTGGAATTCCCAAAGCTTTGCCTTGCCTTGAATATAACAAATAAATAAACAAACAACTAAATAATCGGGGCATGTAACTTACACCATAAATAACTGTTTAGGGAAGTGTAGATAGAATGCCAAATTAACTCCACCTCTCATATATGTGATAAAAGTTCCACTTATGGGCAGGATAATTTTGAAAAGAAGTTATAAGGGTTTAAGTCAAGCTTGCAGGAACATGACTGGCATGGCAAACAAGATTAGAGTCTGCATGAAGACATGGCCCAGAATGCCTTCCTAAGTTTAGAATGGAGAAGTTATTTATAACTTCAAAGTTCACCAAACTTCAGAAGTCATAGAACAAAAAGGTCCACCAATTGATTATATAACATTCAGACATTTTTCATGGCGAAAAGAAAAGAAAAGAACAAAACAGCCCTGGCCAGTTAGCTCAGTTGGTTAGAATGTTGTCCCCATACCCCAAGGATGCTGGTTTGATCCCCAGTCAGAGCACATACAAAAATCAACCAATGAATGCATAAACAAAGTGGAACAACAAATCAATCTCTCTCTCTCCCTCTCTCTCTTTCTCTCTCTCTCTCTCTCTCTCAAATTAATAAGTAAAAAAATTTAAAAACTCTAGTAGCAACTGTCAAAACAAATGAAAGAATTCCACTTCAGGCCATTATGGAATAAAAAGGACCAGATTTAGCATCTCATCAAAAAACAAACAAAAACTGGACAAAACTTATGAAACAATTGCTTTCAGACATGGAGTGACAGGCAACACACAACAATGATATTTGAATGGAAGGAAACATAGGAGTTGATCCCTATTATCTTTAGAGCTTTCTTCCAGGAGGCATATTTCAAATTATGGAATAAGGAAGGAGACACCAAATAGAGCCCAGCAATCTTGCTTAGCTGAAGAGCCAGAGACACAGTTAAGGGTGTCTCAGGAGGCTAGAAATTTCAGGGGATAGTTCAGAGAGGAGTGAATGATGGAAAAAAATAATTGCGAAAATCTCCATAGGTATCTCCATGAATTTTTGCTGAATACTAAGATAAAAATACATAGGACACAAAAACCTAGTATAAAGGAACCATGGACATGGACAACAGGTGGGATTGACTTTGGGGGGAATGGGTGGGTGGGGAGGGGGACAGAGGGGAGCAAAAAGGGGATGGATGTAATACAACAACAATAAAATTAAAAAGAAAAAAAGAAAGAAAAAAATACATAGGACAAAACTCCACAAGGCTGGATGTTACACAATCAGAAAGCTATGAGCTGAATGGTTCCCAGAACTCCTTTGTGAGTTCTGGGAACACATTTGAGTTTTGACCAGCCAGAGTGGCTATCTGTAATTGATCACTTGGGATATTCAGCAGAGGCCTGAGGTGGGTCATGACTTAGTAAAAGGGCAGAATTATCCCTAGAATATAGGCCTCTCTATATCCGCCCTAACAACAGGTTTTTAAAGCCTCAAAGGATCAAAATGAACTGCAAGTAACTTCATTGGTCTGAGAACAAAGCCCAACACCTAGTAAAGGAAGACAACAAAATTCAGGTACTAAACAACTTAAATCAATATCCAGCACCCATTCAAATTTACTAAACATTGAACAAACCAGAAAATTAGGTTTGTTCTAGGAGAAAAATTAAGCAGTAAAGTAGAGCTTTGACTTTTTTGTTTGTTTGTTTAAGATTTTATTAATTATTTCCAGAGAGAGAGGAAGGGAGAGAGGCAGAGAGCGAGAGAGACATCCATGTATGGTTGCCTTTCACCCACCTCCAGCTAAGGACCTGGCTGGAGGCCTGGCCTGCGACCTCATTATATGCCCTGGCTAGGGAATTGAACCAGTGACCTTTGGGTTCCCAGGTCAGGGCCTATCCATTGTGCTACCAGCCAGGGCCCTTGACTTTTTTTTTTTTTTTTTTTTTTAAGACTGCCATGCATATGAACCTATCCATGACTCTTACTGGAAGTAAGAGACCATTCTTTCTCACTATGGAAACCAAGAAGACCAGGTACTTACTTTTTCAGCTTCCTTTGCAAGTAGGGTGTGGGCACATACCACACTGGCTCAGCCAATCAGTGGTAGGTCTCTCTCTAGTACTTAAAGTGGGAACCAGTGGTCTGAAGAATCCTTTCCAGGGTTATCAGTGGCAGCAGGATACCATCCAAGTCCTGGGGGAGTGAAGGTATCCTGGGACCAATGTTAGCATAGAATACAGGGCTGAAAGTGATGATGTCTCAGGTCCAGTATTGACAAGTGAAGTAGATGCAGTAATGTCCTCATTTCATATCACTGGTTTCATTTTACAGCATAATTTTTTGTTGTGACTCTGGCTGCATAACTCTACCCCAGACTTGCCTATTTCCAGGTCTGGTTCTCCAAGTCTTCCATATTTATACCATAATATCATCTTTTTTTTTTTTTTTTTTTTTTGAGAAATGTATATGTAAGTCTTCTGCTTATTTTTAAAAATTTTATTTATTATTTCCAGAGAGATAGGAAGAGAGAGAGGCAGAAAGGGAGAGACACATCAATGTATGGTTGCCTTTCACCTGCCTCCAGCTACGGACCTGGCTGGAGACCTGGCTTGCAACCTGGTTACATGCTCTGGCTGGGGAATTGAATCAGCAACCTTTGGGTTCGCAGGCTGGTGCCTTATCTACTGAGCCACCAGCCAGGGCCTTAAATTGGATTTTAATTGTTAATTTGTAAGAGTTCTTTATATATTCTGGATATAATCAATTCTTTATTAGATGTACAATTTGTAATTATCTCCTCTCATTCTATGGTTGTTTTTTTCATATTCTTGATGATGTCCTTTGTATCCCCAACATTTAAAATTTTGATGCTGTTCAATTGTCTTTTATCCCCTATGTTTCTTTGTGTGCTTGGTGTCATATCTAATGAAGGTTTCATTCTGTGTTTTCTTCTAAGGTTTTATAGTTTTAGCTCTTACAGTTAGGTTTGCCATCCAGTTTGAGTTCATTTTTCCACATGATGTGAGGTGGAGATTTGACATCATTTTTCTGCATGTGGATACTCGATTGTCTTAGCATCATTTGTTGAAAACACTGTTTCTTCCCCATTGAATGGTCTTGGCATCATGTTGAAGTCAATTGACCATAAATGTAATGGTTTGTTCGTGGATTCTAAATTCTGCTTTCAGGGTTATTAGTTATGAGCAACAGAAACCAACTCTGGCAGATTTAAGAAAAAATGGAATAAGGGATAAGCCCAGTGAAGTATAAATAAAAATCTCACCAAGATATATGAATGGTCAATGAACACAGGAAAAGATGATCATCATCTATCATCATCAGGGAAATGCAAATTAAAACTACAATCATCCCAGCCAGGGCAAGATAACTAGGTTGCAAGCCAGGTCTCCAGTCAGGTCTGTGGCTGGAGGCAGGTGAAAAGCAATCATACATTGATGTCTCTCTCCCTCTCTGCCTCCCTCTCTTCCCCTCTCTCTAAAAATAATAAAATCTTTAAAAAAAAAACAAAAAACTACAATCAGATCCCACTACACATCCACTAGATCAACTAAAATGGAAAAGACTGGCAATTGTTTATGATTAAAGAGATAAACCAGAACTCATGTCTTTCTTGTATGAGTGTTAATTGCTAAAATCAATTGGAAAAGCAGTTTGGCAGTTTTTTAAAAAATAAAATTAAATATAGTCTTGACATAAGATTCAGCAATTGCACTCCCAAGAGAAAGAATATATATCTAAATGATGATTTGTATGTTGTTATTAGCTTTATTTTTTTAAAATATTTTTATTATTATTTTTAGAGAGAGGGGAAGGGAGGGAGGCAGAGAGGGAGAGAAACATCAATGTTTGGTTGCCTTTCACCTGCCTTATTAGCTTTATTTATCATAGCCAAAATATGGAAATAATCTAAATGTCTATCAACAGGTAAATGGATAAAGAAATGATTGTGTATCTATAAAATGATATACTATACAGACAAAAAATCCAGGCACCTGAATTGTGCCAGGGGTTCTCTAACTGGAAATCAGAGCAAATAAGGGAACCCACAACCTAGCAGGGATTCCTGGGCCTGTACCTCTGGTGGAAAAGGAAGAGAACAGCATACAGAAGTCCTATAAGTCTTAAAAGACATGGGGTGGTGGAAGAGGGAAGGAGAGAAAGAAGAAGAGGGAGACAAGGCAGCAGGAGGGGGCGTGGCAAGGGCCGGAGGTGGAAATCAAACAAAAAACACAAGAGGCTTTTCTGGGAGCCTGCTGGACCTGGATTCTGGTGCAGGCTGTATCTGAAGCTTCCTCGGAAGCTTTGACAGGTGCACACAGGTGAAGGTTTTAGCCAAGTAGTGACTGGAAGGAAAAACTTGAGAGTGGGAATAGGATAGAGGATCTGTGATAATGAAATTTCACATACTTACAATTTGAAATTGAACTATTTTCTTTAATAACAACCATGAATTAATATCCTGGCTTCTTTTGAAATTTAAAAGACAGAAAAGGGCTTCAGGAGTGAAGGTGTGTGTGATTGCTCCTCTATATATATCCAAAAGACTTCTACTATAGCTGATTCATTTAACACATACTGGCTTGGCAAGTAAATAAATAAGTTAATCATTACCTCTAGTTTTAATCCTCTGAAAACCCCAAAATAACTATAATAAGAGGATTTATAATTACTTTTCCATTTGGATGTGTATACTTCTATTGTTATAAAATATAATATATATATTTTTTTATCTTAACCACTTTTTAAAAATCCTAACCCAAGGATATGTTTATTGATTTTTGAAATAGAGGAAGGGAAAGGGAGAGAGCCAAAGAGAGACAGAAACATGATCAGTTAGTTGCCTCCCAAACATGCCCCAACTGGGGATCAAACCCACAATCTAGGTATGTGCCCTATCCAGGAATCGAACACTGTAACCTTTTGGAATACAGGACTATGTTCCAACCAATTAAAGAACCTGGCCCAAGCTATTTTAAGCATTTTAAAATATACAGTTCATTTATAATGTTGAACCATCACTATTCATATCCAGAACTAGTTCATCATTCCAAACAAAGTCGACAGTGATCCCCACCACCCAACATCTCTGATACCTCTTTTCTGCTTTCTTTTTCTACGAATCTGCGTATTCTATCCCTCATGTAAGTGGAATTACATAATTTTTATCCTTTTTTACCAGGCTTATTTCGCTTAGCACAATGTTTTCAAGGTTCATTTTTGTTGTGTTATGTAAGAGAATCTCCTTTTAAAGACTGAGTAATATTCCATTGAACAGATGTATCACATTTTGTTTATTCATTCATCTGTTGATGGGCACAGGTTATTTCTACCTTTTGGTTGTTGTCAATAATGAACCTATGAAGACTGGAGTACAGTTATCTTTTCAAGTGCATGTTTTCTGTTCTTTATGCCCAGAAGTGAGATTGCTGGACCATATGGTAATTCAATATTTAACTTTTTGCTGTACTGTTTTTCACAGAAACTCTATCTTCTTGTATTTCTACTAGTAATGTATGAGGTTTCTAAGTTCTCCACATTCTCCTTTTCCTATTTATTTATTTATATTTTAAACTTTGGTATTTTTTAAGATTTTAGTTCTTATTTTTGGAGAGAGGCGAAGGAAGAGAGGCAGAGAGGGAGAGAGACATCAACATATGGTTGTCTTTCACCTGCTTCCAGCAATGGACGTGGCTGGAGACCTGGCTTGCAACCTGGTTACGCGTGCCCTGGCTGGGAATCTTTTCAATGGATATTATGTAATGATTAAAAAATGATAATTATGAAGTTTTTATTGAACCATTGAACCACTGAAAAACACTTAATAGGGAAAGTGATCTATAGTTATACAACAATATGAACTTACATAAACAAAGGCCAGAAAACACACTCCCTCCAAAAAATTGTTGTATTAGGCTATAGGGTTATAAGTGATTTTTTTTCTGTCCTAACGTGAAGACATGTTTGTTAATTTTAGAGAGAGGGCAAAGGAAAGTGGGGGGGAGAGAGAGAAGCATAATGTGAGAAACATCAATCGGTTGCCTCCCATACAAACTCCAACCAGGGATGGAACCCATAACGTAGGTATGTGCCCTACCAGGAATCAAACCTGCAATCTCTCAGTGTATACACGATGCTCCGACCAACTGAACCACACTGCCAGGGCTACATTTTTCTATTTAATCTCTGTGCCAGGTGTCTTCTGTTTCCTGTTCCACATCCACTTTTCACCCTTCTGCACCCACTGTATGCCCCAGAGGCTGACCTGAGACAGCATCAGCCAGCTCTCCCTTCCTCCAGCTTCCCTTTGTGTTTGGCCAGTGAGGAGCCCTAGCAGGAGATGGCACACACAGGAGAGAGCACCTGAGGTGCTGGTTCCCCAGGACTCTCTGCAAACTTTCCACTGGCTGTCTGGGTTCTGCCGCCAATGGTTCCACCTCCCATAAGGTGGCCCTTCACACAGCCTGTCTCCAGATTTTATCCTTCAGACCCAAAGGGGGTGCCATCTGTTTTTTGTCAAGACCTGACTGATATAATCCCTAAAAAGATAGGGAGTAACTCATCCAAATTTAAGAGTTAGTAAAAGGCATAACCAGGCTGGAAAAACATGTCTGTGTGCATCATTTGCCAAATTCTGCCCAGGAACTAGCCTGCTTGAGGAATGGGCAAGTTGGGCTCCTGAAATTAAGTCTACCACTGGGCATAAGGGATGTGCTCTTTGCCTGCTCCATGCCCTAGACCGCTGCACAGCCAGGACCCAGGCCCTCTTCTGTCTTTCCTAAAGTTGGTGTGTGCATTCCTAATTATCAGTTGTCATTACATTTGTCCAAAAAGACTTCGCAGGGCATCCTTCCCTTCCTCCTCCTCCTCCTTCCTCTTCTTCTTCTTCTCCTCTTCCTCCTCCTCCTCCTCCTTCTTTTAAGATTTTATTTATTATTTCCAGAGAGAAGGGCAGGGAGGGAGGAAGAAAGGGAGAGAAAAGGTATGGTTGCCTTTCACCTGCCTCCAGCTAAGGACCTGGCTGGAGACCTGGCTTGCAACCTGGTTATGTGCCCTGTCTGGGAATCAAACCACAGACCTTTGGGTTTGCAGGCCAGTGCCTTATCCACTGAGCCACTAGCCAGGGCCTGCATTCTTCTTAATGGTTCCTGTAATGGTTTTAAAATATGTTTACAAATTCTTGGAGGTTCTTCCTATAGAGTGGAGTCTAATTCTCCCCCTGCCCTTGAATATGGGCTGACCCTAGTGATTTGCTTCTAACAATTATAATAGAGAGGAAAAGATGTGGCATTACTTCTGAGGTGAGGTCATAAAAGTAAATCAGCTTCTGCCTGCCTCTCTCTTCTTGGGATGCTCAATCATGACATTCAGCTGCCATACTGTGAGGAGACATGGACCACCTGGAAAAGCCACATATGGGCTGGATGATCTAGCTGTGAAAGAACCTTGATCCCCAGCCATGGTATGACAGCAACTACATGAGATAGCCCATTGAGAGCTACCTAGCTGAACCTGGTCTACTCCAAGAATGGAGAGAGATAATAATAAAATAATTGCCATTGTTTTAAGTCACAAAATTTTGAAATAATATGTGATATACCAATAGAAAATTGATAGAGTTCCTTCTGTGTAGAAGTTGTAGAGTCACCAATATTGGATCTCTTTGAAGTGTTAGATATGCCCTGGGAGACTACTCTTCTCTAATTATCTTTAAAAATTTCCAAACCTCCAAATTTTAGCTCCACCATGATCTTGGCATATATTCTGCTCCTGGTCATCTTATAATTTGATAACTTCTTGGAATTAAATATGCCTAAATTCTTGTTCAGAACAAAGTCATATCCTACAACTTGCATTTTTCTTGAGTGATGATATTGTTGACAACTTTCCAGGTGAGTGAATATAGATATCCTGCTTTAAAAAAAAATGCTTCATAGTATCAAGTTCCTGTTTTTAACAGTTTTCCCAAGCTGGTGTGTGTGTTGGTGGCTGGGTGGGTTTCTGTGCGCGCGCGCACATGTGTCTTCTCAGGGGCAGTTGGCTGCTTCAGGATGAAGCTGGATATCTCTTTCTGGCTGCCAGAAACTCATTGAAGTGGACAATGAATGCAAACTTCATGCCTTTTATGAGAAGCATATGGCCACAGCAGTTGCTGCTGACACTCTGGGAGAAGAATGAAAGAGTTCAAATCAGTTGTGGTCATGATAAACAAGGTTTCCCCGTGAAGCAGGAAGTCTGTACTAAGTAACAGGCATTCTTGTTGTAGACCAAGGAGGACTGGAGAAAGAAAGTGCAATCTGATCAGGGTTGAACTGTGGATGCCAATCTCAACTGGCTCATTGTTAAAAAAAAAAAAAAAAAAAGGGAGGGAGATGTGGGGGTGGGGGTGGAGCGAGGCATATTCCTGGTCTCATTGATACTACTGTGTCTCATCACCTGGGTCCCAAAAAAGCTAGCAGTATCCCCAAACTGTTCAGTCTCTCTAAAGAAAATGACATACGCCAACATGTTGTGAGAATGCCCTTAAACAAAAGAAACATAGAACCAAAGTATCCAAGATTCAGCATCTTGTTACTCTACTTATCCTGCAACACAAACATCATGTATTGCTCTGAAGAAACAATGTATTAAGAAAAATAAGGAAGAGGCCGCAGAATATCCTAAACTTTTAGCTAAAAGAATGAAGAAGACCAAGAAAAATGGGAACAGGTTGCCAAGAGTTTTCTACCTCTAAGTCTGAATCTTGTCAAAAATGAGATTTTTCTGCCCTGGCTGGTGTGGCTCAATGGACTGAACACCAGGCTGTAAACCAAAGGGTCACCAGTTCGATTCCCAATCAGGGCACATGCCCAGGTTGCAGGCCAGGTCCCCGTTTGGGGGTCTGTGAGAGGCTACCAATCTCTCACACAATGTTTCTCTCCCCCTCTTCCCCTCTCTATAAAAATAAATAAAATATTTTTTAAACATGAGAAGTTTCTAAGAATAATAAATAAATAAATATGAACAGATATAAAAAAGAAGTTTTCCCAAGCTGAACATGCCACCAGATAACATCCACCTACAACCAGAGAATTTGTTAATTCATTCATTTATACTTTAGTTTTCTCACTTGCTCATTTAAAACATCATAAAGTGTTCCCTCCATGCCTAGTTTTATAGAGAAAATTTTTGCTTACATTAACCAAAGTTGGTTTTTAATTTTGCAATGAACAACCCTTAATAGAGTAGCAATTCATATGAGGTGTGATGTGTAAGCAATAGACTGTCAGGGAAATGGAGCAAATCTGAGGCTGGTCATCTTCCCTAGATAGGGCTGAAGATAATTGGGTTAGGCAGTCTTTAAGATGTCTCCTGCTATTCAGGCTATTCTGTAACCCAGACCCACTGACTCGCTTCTAACAAATAGAATTCGACAAAGGTGATGAGGTATCATGATTAGGTTACAAAAGACTATGACTTTCATCTTGCTCCATTGCCTTCTCTATTTGCACACTTTAATAAAGCAAATTGACATGTTAGAGAGGTTCAAATGGCAAGGAACTGAGGATGATTTTTGACCAACAGCTCTTAAGGAACTGAATCCTCTCAACCACCAAATGAGTAAGCTTGAACATGGCTCCTTCACCAGTCATGCCTGTAGAGAGGAGAGCACAGCCTTGCCTTATCTGATACCTTGATTGCTACCTTAACATAAAGGGTGCAGATAAACTGTGCCCAGATTTCTACCTCACAGACACTATGATAATAAATATGTGTTAAGTCCTTAACCTGTTATGCACCAATAGATAACCAATAGTAATTGTTCAGAGACAGGAACTTTTAAGTCATGGCATGGGGTGATAAAAATAAGTGAGTTAACTATTGCTTAGGGTTTCCCACAATGAAGTATCCATTGAGAAAAGGCTCTGGTGGATCCAGTGGCTGAAAAAAAAAAAAAGCCATCATACAGGAAATGAGGAATTCAAGAATATGGGTGATGCCATTGCTTTGAGCTCTGCTGGACCATCCAAGGAAAGAGATTGATAAAAACAATGTGATAAATTCATTTTCCTCTTCCACTTCCCTTTACTTTCACTCTTCCTTTCATTTACCTTCCTGAAAAATTCAATCTTAAAGGTATTAAAGGTAGGACAAGGCAAGAAAGGTCTTTGTGCCTGAAGAGAGAGGAACAATGGAGGCACAGGGTGGGGTACTACAGCTGAATTGGTTAACGAGAGCATTTGCATGGGATGGCTATCCAGCAAGGAGAGTCAGAACCTGAGCTGTCTGAGGGGGGCATTCACACAGGATGGTGATCTTGCATAGGTGTCAGAGCCCAAGGACGGTGAGAAGGACAACATGCAGAGGAGGAGCTCAGTGAGGTGTCACAGCCTGAGTAGGGTAATGAGAGTGTGTTAGTTATCTCTTGCAGCATAAGAAGTTACCCCCAAACTTAGTAAGTTAGAACAATAATCTTTCACTACCTCACAGCTCCTGCAAGTTGAGAATACAGACACAGGACACAGAAGGAATGGCTTATATCTGTACTGTGGGACCTGCGGCCTTGGCTGGCAGACTCACTGATTGAGGGTTGAAACCATCTGAAGTGTTGGCTAAGACTGGAAAACAGCTTCTATAAGGTGGCTACTTCATGCCTAGAAAGTCAGTGCTAACAATTTGGCTTCTTTCCATGTGGGCCTATCCACACTAGGTCCTCCACTGGGCTGTTGAGTGGCCTCAAGAGGCAAGAGATAGAACAGAAAACCCTGAGACACTTCAATTGTCATCAGTCAGCATCCTGATTTCTGAAAATTGCCTTGTGACAGCTGATAATAATTAGCATTGTGGTTTTTCTCTCCAAGTGGGCATTTGAGGAGGGTTGTGGGAAATTACACGTGTAGAAGTTTAAGAACCTTATAAAGCCTGTAACCATTCGATAGAAGTGAGCCAGTCCTTGGCCAGAGATGGCCCACTCCCATGTTTTAGGAAGTGTACATTCCTTAATAAATTCCTGCTTGCTTTGGTTTACAATATCTATGTGGTTAGTCCAATTCTTTGCTCCCAAACACCAAAAGCGTGGACCTCATCTCCATCTGTAACAATTTGGCAAGCCAGCCAGAAAGTCTCCTGTGAAAATGCCAGAGTGGTAAGACAAGCCCTTCCACCCTCCCCAGTGGTTGGAGGAGACTTTCGTTTTCTCTGACTCTTTTATGCCTTGGGACACCCTGGCTCTTTGAAGAGAGTTTGCTGTTTTTGCGTGGGCATGGGTTGGGCAGTTAAGAGCCAAAAGAATTACCTGGTTGTCGATCAGGGTTAGAGACTAGCTTCCCACCAGGCACAAGACAGTATCCATGCATGGAGGCATACTGTGAAACATAACATCTTTCCTTCCTTGCAGCTGTCCATTCAGGACTAGTGTAGCTCTTGGAAAGGGTTTCTAGGTGCATCTCCCTCCTTTGCTATGTCCTCTTGTACTATCAGCCTCATTTGCAAGCCAACCCCGTTCCTCCTAAGACTTGCTTCACCTGCTGAATTTTTGCCTATTTGTACCCCTTCCCTGCGTGTCTTCTGCATTTGATGAACAGAGGTCAAGGTTGGTAAACCCTTTCAAATCCTTTTGGGGCCCAGAACCTGCATCCAGCAACAAAATACTTTACTCCTCCCTCAGAATGAATGGAGACCAGAAACTGGATGTTAATAACCCCCAAAAGCAGAATTTCACCCAGCACTTCTCCCAGATCATTAGGGATCTGACTAAGGATGACATGGGGCACCCAGAAATAGGAGATGGTATTGCCCAGCTCAGGGAGATCCTGGAGCACAGTGTCATTAGAGACAAGTACCAGCAGGGTATGGTGGTGCTGATAACATTCCAGGATCTGGTGGAACCAGGAAAGCTGGATGCTGACAGTCTCCATTGGGTCACAACCATGGGCTGGTGCGTGGAACTGCTCCAAGCTTTCCTCCTGGTATCAGATGACATTATGGATTCCTACCTCACCTGATGGGGGCAGATCTGCTGGTATCAGAAGCCAGGCAGAGGTTTGGATGCCACCAATGATGCTATACTTGTAGAAGCATGTACCTACCAACTGCCAAAGCTCTACTGCTGGGAGCAGCCCTATTCCCTGAACCTGATGGAGCTCTTCCTGCAGAATTCCCATCAGACTGAGATCAGACTGACCCTAGACCTCATCACAGCCCCACAAGGCAATGTGGATCTTGGCAGAGTCACTAAAAAGAGGTATAAATCTATTGTTAAGTATAAGACAGCTTTCTACTCCTTCTACCTTCCTATAGCTGCTGTCATGTATATGGCGGGCATTGATGGGGAGAAGGAACATGCCAATGCCAAGAAGATCCTGCTGGAGATGCGGGAGCTCTTTCAGATACAGGTCAGATTATCCTGACCTCTTTGGGGACTCCAGTGTGATGGGCAAGATTGGCACTGACATCCAGGACAACAAATGCAGCTGGTTGGTGGTTCAGTGTCTGCAACAGGCCTCTCCAGAACAGCTCCAGATCTTACAGGAGAATTACCGACAGAAAGAGGTTGAGAAGGTGACCAGAGTGAGGAGCTGAATCTGCAGGTTGTGTTTACACAGCATGAAGAAGAGTTATAGCCACCTTATGGGTCTCATTGAGCAGTACTCATCACCCCTGCCTCCAGACATCTTCCTAAAGCTAGTACACAAGATCTACAAGCAGAAAAAGTGACCTAGAGACTACCAGGGCTGGAAGGGGAGGCTCTCAGTAAATTACAATAAATCCTAAAAAAAAAAAAAAAAAAAACTTCTGGAAGCCTTCCCAACCCAGGTTAGGTTTGTAAAAAAAAAAAAAAGATGAGGAAGAGCAGAACTAGTAATCAATTATGAGAAGCAGAGGAGCACAGGAAACTAGGAGTTAATCAGTTACAAAACTAGTTCAAGTAGAACCTGCAGAACAGAGGAAACTAGTTGAGTTAACCAAGGATGAGGAACAGTGAAGAGTTAAACAATTTACTCTCTGGTACTTTAACAGCTTTTTGTTGTTGTTTGTTTGTTTGTTTTGTTTTGCTTTAGTCTTGGGAAATGTTTCAAATGACTGGTAGTCACCCCCCTGCAACTCCTTGCAAGAGTCCAACTAGTTCGACTCTTCATGAGGCAGTAAGCCTGTGAATTAGATATCAGGAAAGGGGGTACAATCAGTCCATGACAACCCTAGTTTGTTTTCTGCTGATCAGCATACTCAAGCTATCTGCTCATTAGCACACTCAAGCTATCTTAGTGTCACAGAGATGTCTGGTAGAGAATGGTGGAGTAATGGGGGATACCCTAAAACCTGCTAGAGACCTCTTTAGGCAAATGAAAAGGAACACCTCTAGGGAGTAAGGAAGTTCCACTCTCATTTTCTTTTCCCAAGGTACGCCATGGACAAGATGGGTAATAAATACACCCTTTATCCCCTCAGGATCCTTGTTGGGATGCATTTTTAGAAATTGGGGAAAATTTGACACTAAAACCTCAAGAAAAAGAGGCTAATTTTCTTTTGGAATCTGGCTTGGCCTCAGTATAAACTAGGAGATGGGGAAGTGTGGCTTGAAAATGGGAGCAGAAACTATACCACCATATTCCATTTAGACCCATCTTATAGGAAATTAGGCAAATAGTCAGAGGTTCCCTATGTTTAAGTCTTCATGACACTGTATCACAATTCAGCCCTTTGTTCTGGGCCAGGGGAGGCAGCCCCTACAGGAGTCAACAATAGCATTCTAGATGACCCCCTTTTAAGTTCCCCACCTGTCTCTTAGGGGGAACCAAGTAGGTCCCAAAGTTCTGACGCCTCTGCTCATATCTCAGAGAAATTAACTCTTCCTCCATCCAACTCTTCATATATCCTGAAAAGAAACAGTTTAGCAGAGCACACTCAAAGCAGAGTATCATACCTCCCCTGAGGGAAGTAGCAGGTATAGGAGGTCCTATTCAGGTACCTGTACCCTTTTCAATAACTGGTCTACACTAGTGCAAAGATAGACTAGAAAACTTCTCCAAGGATCCCTCACACCTCACTAGTAACTTCAAAACCTTAACCCTTGCCTTTGATATGTCCTGGAGATATCTTGATGTAATCCTGATTACCTCATTGCTCTCCAGAAGAAAAACAATGAATTTGGGAAGAGGCCCACAAGCATGCAGACTAATTACATGCTCAAAACCCCAATGAGCTTGAAAGATGGCGACAGAGTAGACAGAAGTGCTGATGGTGTTCTTGAGTACCAGAGCAGCTAGAGGACAAGATAGGGAGCGTGAGACATCTTCAGGACCCTAAGAATTGGAGAGGTCAGCATCTGGACACAGGGGAGCACAGCCCAGAGGCAGAGGAGACCAGCAGGACAGTAGGTAAGGAGGTTCCGGATAGACCAGCTGGCAGGCTGAGGTCAGCTCTGGGCAGTGGCGGATCTGCCCAGAGGGGCTCGTTTGACTAAGGCCAGCTCTGGGCTCCCTGGTGACTAGAAGTCTGAACAGTGAAGTGTGGGCAGTGAGGGCAAACGCCGTAAGGAACGAGGAATTGAACTGTTGCAGGGGAGGGACTGTGTGAGAGTCTCACTCTGGCAACAGGGAGAGGAAGCTTCTCACAGCACTAGAGGTGGAGGAGAAGAGTCCTGCAGGGAGCCGAAGCGAGGGAGCTGGGAAGTGCACCGGCTGGGGCAGCGAGAGGGCCTAAAACGGTGCTGCTGGGCCACCCAGGAAACAGCAGCTTGAAGCCCCTGCAAGGGGGGAGGCCCAGCCCTGCGCACCCACACAGGCCCCCAGGCTCCTGAGGAAACTCCAAACGGCGAGCCAGGAACTAGTAGCGGGGGCAACTGATGCGCCCATTGCCCCAGACAATGGGATATTGTCCTGGGAGGGGCTCATCACAGAGGCCGCATAAAGGGCACCTCGGAGACCTGGTTGGCTTGGAGGATTGGCGCTCACCCCCGGGGGTGGGGGTGGGGGTGGGGACTGGGCTGTGTTGGCGGACCCCGGGCACTGTTGACAGATAGGGGCTGCCTCCTCTGGAAACTGCGGGGGCGGGGCCAGTCATCACAGGAATCGGTGAGGTTGCAGGCTGCCATGCAGGGGTGCTGGGTGCTTATCACAGGCAGGAACCTCCACCAGGAGTGGGAGGGGACACCCTGTGGGCTCCAGAATACCGGCAGCCCTAAAACCCAGCTAGGCTGAGGAAGGCCCAGCCTACCTGGGGGCTGACACTCAGAATCAGCCCTGACTGTGATAATCAGAGGCCCTGCCAAGCGCCAAGACTGGCTAGACTATAGACTATAGATTGTAAAGTCCTGACCAAGGAAAAGAGGCAGCCTCAGGAAATGGATTGCTGCTAATCTCAAGCACCTGAGTTATACCGAGAGCTAGATGAACTATTAATCCCCAACATATCCTTTTCAAAAGTTACTTCTCACATATTCTTTAGGTGGATTGAGGTATCCCCTCCATACCTCAATCCACCTAAATACCTAAGACCCTCCCCCTACTCTTAAATTAAAGTCTACTCACTCTGTGGCTACAACGCATTCCCAGTCCTCAATCTAAGTATTCCTCCCTTCCCCAGCCACCTAAACCCTTTCTTTATTCTTTTCTTCCTTCCTTTTCTTTCTTTCTTTTTTTCCCTCCTTTCTTTTTTCTTTTCTTTTCTTTTCTTTTTTCCCTTTTCTTCCTGGTAAAGCCCACAGGTTCTGGCTCCACCTGGACCAATTAGAGATCATTAGGTGAACAGACACCTAAACCCTTTCTTTATCAATATCGATTTCTCTTTGTCTTGTGACTTCCTCTCCCCCCCCTTTTTTTTCTTTCTTTCTTCTTTCTTTTCTCCCTGATAAAGCCCACTGGTCCTGGCTCCACCTGGACCAAACAGAGATCATAAAGGGTGAACAGACACCTAAACCCTTTCTTTAATTAATATTGACTTCTCTTTGTCTTGTGACTTTCTCCCTTTTTTTCTTTCTTTCTTTCTTTTTTTTTTTCTCTGCTAAAAGCCCTCAGGTCCAGGTTCCATCTGGACCAATCAGGTATTATTAAGGGTGAACAGCCATCTAAACCCTTTCTTCTTATTATTATATAATAATATATTATATTTATTGTTTTTATTTCTTTTTTCCTTTTGGTTTTTTGTTTTGTTTTATTTTGTTTTGTTTTGTTTTGTTTTTTTTTTTCTGCTAAAAGCCCAGAATACAACCAGACAGCCCAAATAAAGGACACACCAAGAAAGCAAGCGGAGAAAATCTGGGAGACAGCAACATTGAACTCCACAAATCTCCTATCACAGAAGGGTGCTCAACTAAGGCAAGGAAGCAAAGCAGGTTAACTCAAGGAAAAATAAATAAATAAATAAATAAAAAGCAAGCAAGAACAGACACCCAAAATGGGGAAAAAAAGAATCAGTCCATCACCAAAAGGAAAGGAAGAATCCCCAGAAAGAACACAAAATGAAACAGAGGCACCTGGAATATCAGATAAGGAATTCAAAAGCATGATGATAGAGAAGCTCAGTGAGCTCAGCCACATCAAAGAAAACTGTAAACAACTCCAGGAGAACTACAAA
>PVIW01008634.1:0-11240 GCA_004026585.1 Noctilio leporinus
GGTCTTGGGTATTTAGGTGGATTGAGGTATGGGGGGATTAAGAATATGTGAGAAGTAACTTTTGCAAAGGCTATGTTGAAGATTAATAGTTCATATTGCTCTCAGTATAACTCAGGTGCTTGAGATTGGCAGCAATCCCTTTCCTGAGGCTGCCTCTTTTTCTTGGTCAGGACTTTACAGTCTATAGTCTATATTCTAGATGGTCTTGGCACGTGGAAGGGCCTCTGATTGTCACAAACAGGGCTGATTCTGAGTGTCCCCCGCCCCAGGTAGGCTGGGCCTTCTGCAGCCTGGCTAGGTTTTAGGGCTGCTGGTATTCTGGAGCCCGCAGGAAGCCCCCTCCCACTCCTGGCGGAGGTTCCTGCCCGTGAGGAGCACCCAGCACCCCTGCAGGGCAGCCCGCAATATTGCTGGTCCCTGTGATGACTGGCCCCGCCCCCGCAGTTCCGGGAGGAGGCTGCCCCTGTCTGACAACACTGTCAGGGTCCGCCTACACTGTCCTGCCCTTCCGGGGCGGGCACCACTCCTCCAAGCCAACCAGCTCTCCGCAGAGTCCTGTACAAGAGCTCTGTGATGAGCTCCTCCCAGGATTGGTCGGTGTGGCCTTTGTCTCCTACAATGGCTGGTCAGTTGCCCCCGCTACTAGTTCCCGGGTCGCCAGCTTGCCGTTTGGAGTTTCCGCGGAGCCTGTGAGCCTGTGTGGTTGTGCAGGGCTGGGCCTCCCCTCTCGCAGGGGCTTCTAGCTGCTGTTTCCCTGGTGGCCTAGCAGCACTGTTTTCGGCCCTCTCTCTGCTTGGGCTGGTGCACTTCCCCACTCCCCTGCTCTGGCTTCCCACAGGACTCTTCTCCTCAGCCTCTAGCCCTGTGGGGAGTTTCCTCTCCCTGTTGCCGGAGTGAGTCTCTCACACAGTCCCTCCCCTGCAAGAGTTCAATTCAGCGTTCCGGCGTTTGCCCTCACCGACGGCACTTCACTGTTGAGACTTCCAGTAGCCAGGGAGCCCGGAGCTGGCCTCAGTCAAATGCGCCCCTCTGGGCAGAGCCGCCCCTGCCCAGAGCCGACCATTGGCCCATAGGCTGGTCAGTTGGGAACACCTCACCTACTGTCCTGCTGGCCTCCTCTGCCTCTGGGCTGTGCTCCCCTGTGTCCAGATGCTGCCCATTCCAATTCCTAGGGTCCTGAAGATGTCTCACACTCCCTATCTTGTCCTCTAGCTGCTTTGGTACTCGAGAACACCATCAGCACTGCTCTCTAGTCTGTCGCCATCTTCTCTCTCCCTGGTTTTTCTTTTTTTGATCATTTTAGTGTCCATAGTTTTGATCTTTTTCTTGAATAATTCCCTTTAACATTTCATATAATAAGGGCTTGGTGATAATGAACTCCTTTAGCTTTATCTTGTTTGGGAAGTACTTTATCTGCCCTTCCATTCTGAATGATAGCTTTGCTGGATATAATAATCTTGGTTGTAGGTCCTCACTTTCCATCACTTTGAATACTTCTTGCCACTCCCCTCTAGCCTGCAAAGTTTCTTTGGAGTAACCAGCTGAAAGTCTTATAGGAACCATTTTGTAGATAACTCTCTGACTTTCTCGTGCTGCTTTTAAGATTCTCTCTTGACCTTCTTTTTAAATATTTTATTCATTATTATTTTAAAGATTTTATTTATTATTTTCAGAAAGAAATGCAGGGAGAGAGGAAGAAAGGGAGAGAAGCATCAATGTATGGTTGCCTTTCACCTGCCTCCAGCTACGGACCTGGCTGGAGACTTGGCTTATAACCTGGTTATGTGCTCTGGCTGGGGTTTCAACCAGCGACCTTTGGGTTTGCAGTCTGGCACCTTATCCACTGTGCCACAGCCAGGGCTAAGATTCTCTCTTTATCTTTAACCTTTGGCATTTTAATTATGATGTGTCTTGGTGTGGTCCTCTTTAGGTCTAGATTATTTGGGAATCTTTGTGCCTCCTGCACTCGTATGTCTCTTTCTTTCACCAAATTTGGGAAGTTTTCCTTCATTATTTTTTCACATAAGATTTCAATTTTTTGCTCTTCATCTTCTCCTTCTGGCATCCCTATTATTCAGATGTTGGCATGTTTAAAGTTGTCCCAGAGATTCCTGAGCCTCTCCTCCTTGTTTTCAATTCTTGTTTCTTCATTCTGTATTGGTTGACTATGTCTTCCTTATGTTCTAAATCATTGATTTGAGCCCCATCTTCCTTTCCTTCACCATTGATTTCATATGGTTTTTCCTTCATTTCACTTAGCTTAGCCTTCATTTCTTCCCTTCTGTGGTTGCTGTACTCAAGTATATCTACCAGTCTGTGAGCACCTTAATCACCAGTGTTTTGATCTTTGCACCTATTAGGTTGGCTATCACCTCGTCACTCAGTTCTCCCACCTTGATCTGCTTTTTCTTTTGGGCCATATTTCTTTGCCTCCTCAACTTGACAGCCTTCTGTGTTTGGCGCTGTTTCTTAGGTAAAGCTGTTCTACCTGTTATGGTGTAAGGGACAGAGACTTACACATTCATTAGTGTGGGGGCAACACATTTCACCAGCAATCCTCAGTGATTGCACTGCCATCAGCAAAGTTGCTGCTGCCTCTGCAGGTGCTGACAACGAAGGTGCCACCACTGCTGCCAGCACCACTACTGATGCTGGTGCACTGCTGGTTCTGCTGCTGGTGTTGCCAGTGCCACCACACTCCAACCTCTGGACCCTAACTCCACCCCTCCTACCTGTCTGGATGAGTAGTATTTCTTCTTTATTTTTGTTTTACTTCCATTCAGTTTGATTTTCTGGATATTTTTATTATTTTTTAATAGTTTAGAGATGGATGTGTTCCTTCTTAGTTGTGAAGGCAGTGCATCTACCTATGCCTCCATCTTGGCAGAAAGTGCTAAAATTCTCTCAAAGTAATAGAAGAATTAGGAAGTTAAAAATATATATTTTTATTAATTATTTTTAGAGAGAAAGGCGGGGAGGAAGGAAGGAAGGGAGAAGGGAGAAAAACATCAATGTATGATTACCTTTCACCTGCCTCCAGCTATGGACCTGGCTGGCAACCTGGCTTGCAACCTGGTTATGTGCCCTGAAATAGGCAATTTTAATGAAACAAAATCGGGCCACTTTTTCTTTGATAAAAACAATTATCTTAGTTTTAAACATAGGTGCTACACATATTCTGACAGGAGGAACAACACTCAGGTATCATGACTATTATTCTTTATTCAATACTTATTCTCAGATATGAAAACCTGACTATAAAAACAGGAAAATGTTCTGTTTCCTCACCAACAAAAATGGACTAAAAGTTACCTAAGATTTGAGTAAAACTCACAGCCCCTGCCTTATGGACTTTATAATTTAGTGGGATTTCTGGATGTTAGTAACATGTTTTGGGGGTCTCATTACTCCAATGACTTTCATGCCACCCTTTGCAAAATACGCAGACATCTGCTTCAGGGAGATGAAGTGAGTACATTTTCCATTTTTTCTACTAAATACAACTAGAACCCATAACATAAATATACGAAGACTCTGAAAGGCAGAGGGCAGGCTGACTGGGAAATTTAGTGCCCTGGTGTTTGCTGTGGGCTTTTGTTTTAGGTAACATGCCCTAGACCTGGAGCTGAAAAAGCCAGCAACACAGAAATACCAACAGGTGCAGAATGTATGTATAAAGTTCCATTTTCCCACCCTCCTGCTCTTTAGTGAAAGGACCAGGGAAGTGGCAGCTTCTTGAGGCATGAAGCTTGTAGAAAATAACTCCTCTACTCCAGTGAAACAGTACAGAAAAATCAGTGGCCCACCTTCATCCCACTACCAAAGACCAGCGGGGAGGAGGGCCTTCCTCTCTTGAGAATGTGTCCTAGGCACACCAACACCCTCATCAGAGGAGAGTCAGAGAAAGTCTGGTAGGGAGCTGAGTTCCATCCCTGCCAGTGGAGGCCACTAGGGGTCTGCATTCCCACTCCCATTCCCACCATGCATTAATGAGGTATCCCTTCTGTACCCCTGTTAGGGGGTGTCCAAGAATGGTGGAGAGCCAGAGCAATGGCTTCAGCAAGAACTCCCACCCTTGCAGTAATGAGGGACACTCCCTCCCAAGAGTCACTGTAGGCCAAATGGTGAACTTGGATTCAGCTCCTCCACCTGGCAGGAGTGAGGAGCCCTTTACCTTCCTGTAGAGATAAATGGAACTTTACAAAAGAAAATTATGGACTTTGCCCTGGTACACAAAAGGAAAACAACATTTTTTCCCCTTTCCTTTTCTTAGAGCATTTGCTCTAAGAACTTGTATTGTGATTTCTTTCTCTGCAGCTTGAGAGGAAGGTTAATCTTTTTAAAGTTAATGAGCCAGTTTTAAAGCCCAAGAATCTTTTTTCACAAGGACTTGGAAACCATGTCTCTGAAATGTAATCTCCAAACAATATAGTGATCCTATCTCCCAGTTTCCATGGAATGATAGGAGCCTAAATCTCTAAGGGCAATTGCAAAATAATAATAATAATAATAATAATAATAATAATAATAATAAACCTCTTGTATTCAAGATACCAGTTTAATTTTTAAAGAATGAACTATGTGTGATAAATGTTAAATCCTACTTAAGGATTAGTCATTTATCATGAAAATGAATATATGCCTGGCTATATCAAAGGATGAGTTTCTTTTTGTCTTTGCCAAGTCTTCAGTGGATTGCCTGCGATGTGCATCATGTTATACTTTAATGCTATTAAGTGATAAAGTTATTTTCTTTCTCCTTCATCTTTGTGGAGAACTTTTCTGGATTGGCAGATTTTATTTTTAATTATATTTCTCCAACAGTTCAAAAGAGAACAAAATGGCTATATTATATTGAGATATATTAATATGTAATATAATGAAATATAAAATAAAGAACACTGATACATTTTAATAGTAGGTAAGGTTAAAAACATTTTTAAAAATCAGAGACAGAGAGCATCATTATATAATGACAAAAGGGTCAGTCCAAGAAGTTATAGCAATACTAAATATTCATGTGCCAAATGACAGTTACAAAATATGCATAGAGATTACACACAAGATTGTACATCTAAAATTGTTATAATTGGAGAAGTAGAAGGAAGTAATATCAGGGAGTTAAGAGAATATTTTTAAATTGTTCTTTTTAGAGAGAGAGAGGAGGAGAGGAAGAGATAGATAGAAAGAAACACAGATTTGCTGTTCCACTTACTTATGCATTCATTGGTTGATTCTTGTATGCATCCTGACCAGAGACTTTTCAGCAACCTTGGCCTCTCAGTAGGATACTCTAATCAACTGAACAACCTGGCCAGGGAGAGAGTTAGGGGAACTTAATTCCTACCCAAGTTCTGACACTAAATAACTGTGACCTTGGACAATTCACTTTATTTCTTTGAGCCTCAGTTTTTCTATTTTCTGTAAAATGCGGTGTTAGGTAAATGATCTACAAGTTTCCTTTCATTCTAAAATTCCAGATCTCTTTGAAATCATGAAACTTTTTATGTCTTGAAAATAGATAATTTGTAGAACAAGCAAACATTTAATATTTATGACAACTTTTAAATAAATTTTTGTTCCTAAAAACATCTGAGATCAAAAATGGCGACAGAGTAGAGAGCAGTGTTGATGGCATTCTTCAGTGCCAGAGCAGCTGGAGTATAGGATAGGGAGCATGAGATGTCTGCAGGTCCCTAAGATTTGGAGTGGTCAGCATCTGGACTCAGGGGAGCACAGCCCAGAGGCTGCAGAGACCTACAGGAAAGCAGGTGAGACAGTTCCAAACCAGCATGCAGGCCGAAGTCGGCTCTGGGCAGTAGCGGCTCTACCCAGAGGGGTATCTCTAACTGAAGCCAGCTTCAGGTTAGACTAGAAATTTGAGCAGTGAAGTGTGGACAGCAAGGGCAAATGCTGGAGAAAATGAAGAATTGAACTCCTGCAGGGGAGGGACTGCATGAGAGCCTTGCTCCAAGGACTGAGAGAGAAGAAGGTCCTCACTGGGTCAGAGGCAGAGGAGAAGAGTCCTGCAGGCAGCAGGAGCAGGGGAGCAGGGAAGTGCACCCACCAGGACAACCAGAGGACCAAAAATGGTGCTGCTGGGCCACCGGGGAAACAGCAGCTTAAAACCCCTGAGAGGTGGGAGGCCCAGCCCTGCACACCCACACAGGCCCCCAGGATCCCCTGGAAACTCCAAACTGCGAGCCAGAAAGTCATAGCTGGGGCAACTGACCAACCCATTGCTGGCGACAGAGGCCCCACTACAGACGCAATGGGAGGGCACGCATCACAGAGGTGGCATGAAGGACTCCATGGAGAGCTGGTCTGCTTTGAGGATTGGTCCTTGCCCAGGGAAGCTGGGCAGTGTTGGCAGACCCCAGGCACTGCTGGCAGATGGGGGCTGCCTCCTCCGGGAGCTGCGGGGGCAGGACCAGTCATCACAGGAGCCAGCGAGGTTTGCAGGCCATCCTGCAGGGGTACCAGGTGCCCATCAAAGGCGGGAACCTCCTCCAGGAGCTGGAGGGGGAGGAGCAGCTACAGAAATCACAGAAGCACCCTGCTGGACTTCAAATGGAAGAAGAAAAGGGAGGGTCCCAGAACACAGGCAGCCCTGAAACCCAGCTAGGCTACTGGAGGCTCAGCCTACCTGGGGGCTGATACTCAGGATCAGCCCTGACTATGACAATCATAGGCCCTGCCACTCCAAGACCAGCTACACTCCAAGACCAGCTAGACTTTACACTGCAGAGACCTGACCAAGAAAAAGAGGCAGACTCAGGAAATGGATCTCTGCTAATCTCAAGTATCTGAGTTACACAGAGAGCTACGCGAACTATTAATGCCCAACATATCCTTTTCAAAAGTTACTTCCAAGCCTCACAATTAGTGCATTTTAAGTAACTACTGTTTAAACCATAGTGTATCACAACTCGCATATTTTTAATCCTCCCCTATCTCAATCCACCTAAATACCCAAGACCCTCCTCCTACTCTTGATTTAAAGTCTACTCACTCTCTGGCTACAACGCATTCCCTGTCCTCAATCTAAGTATTCCTCCCCTCCGCAGCCACCTAAACACTTTCTTTATTCTTTTTTTTTTTTTCCTGCTAAAAGTCCACAGGTCCTGGCTCCACCTGGACCAATCAGGGATCATAAAGGGTGAATAGCCACCTAAACCCTTTCTTTATTATTATTTTTTCTTTTTCTTCTTTCCTATTTTCTTTTTCTTTTTTTAATTTTTATTTTATTATTATTTTTTTCTTTTCTCTGCTAAAACCCCACAGATCCTGGCCCTATCCAGATCAATCAGGGATCATTAAGGGAAAATAGCCACATAAACCCTTTCTTCTTCTTCTTCTTCTTCTTCTTCTTCTTCTTCTTCTTCTTATCTTTTTTTTTTTTTTTTTCCCTGCAAAAAGCCCACAGGTCCTGGATCCACCTGGACAAATCAGGGATCACTAAGGTTGAAAAGGGAGACAGATGCGACAACTTTATACATAGGTTTTTACTGTTCACTCATACTTGAGGCTTTCTGATCCTCCCTCTCCTCATTTCTATAGAATAGAAAAGTTGGTTTTCTCTCATATCCCTGCTATATTTGCCACTCCTCAGCACCCTTCAAAACTATCTATACTTTAGTCAACTTAATCATTCTCTCTCCTCGTACAACAGTCAATATATTTACATCCCTATCGAGACTGGCTCAGTTGCAGCTGAGGATCTGATTAACAGCAGGGGTTACCTTGGAGGGTTTGGGTATATAGTTACATTCATAGGCAGTCAAAAGGGGAAGTAAAAGAAAAAGATATCACTGAAGGTATGGTTATTTTGCCTGGACTGGTGGTTCTGTTTTAGGAGCAGCTCAAAAATAGTATATGAGAAAGGATAGAAGGAGCATCTCAGAATCAGAAAACTGGAAGGAAAGGAGCAACATACACAACCAATCCAGAATACAACCAAACATCCCAAGATAACAACATAAAGGCCACCCCAAAACCAACAAGTGGAGAAAATCTAGGAGACTGCAAGACTGAACTACACAAATCTCCCAACACAGAAGGGTGCTCAACAAAGGCAAGGAAGCAAAGCAAATCAACCCAAGGGAAAAAACAAAAAACGAGCAACAACAGACACCCAAAATGGGGGAAAAAAGAATCAGTCCATCACCAAAAGAAAGGAAGAATCCCCAGAAAGACCACCAAATGAAACAGAGGCAGACGATATATCAGATAAGGAATCCAAAAGAATGATGATGAAGCTCAATGAGCTCAGCCAGCTCAAAGAAAAAATATAAACAACTCCAGGGGAACTACAAGGAACTTACTGTGAGTTACACCAGCATCAAAAAGGACTTAGAAACTATCAGTAAGAGCCAGGATGAAATGAAAAATACAATTTCTGAATTGAAGAATACAGTAGAAGGAATCAACAGTAGGCTAGAGGAAGCAGAGGACCAGATCAGTGAGTTGGAGGACAACATAGACAAATACTCCAAGACAGTACAAGAGAATGAAAAAAAGCTGAACAAGATTGAAGAGAGTTTAAGAGAGCTGCAGGACAACATGAAACATAACAACATTTGTATCATAGGGATACCAGTAGGAGAAGAGAAACAAAGAATAGAAAACCTGTTCAAAAAAGTCATGAGAGAAAAATTCCCCTAACGTGATGAGTGAAAACATTAATGCAGTTCAGGAAGTGCAGAGGGTCCTAATGAAGATCAACCCAAACAGAACAACTCCAAGGCACATTATAATTAAAATGGCAAATTTCAAAGACAAAGAGAGAATCCTAAAAGCGTCAAGAGAGAAGCAGTAAATAAGATATAAGGGGGCTCTGATAAGGCTATCAAATGATTATTCAACAGAAACAATTCAAGGCAGAAGGGAATGGCAAAAAGTATTTCAAGTAATGGTAAACAAAGACCTGAAACCAAGAATACTCTACATACTCTACCCAGCAAAGCTCTCATTCAAGATGGAAGGAGAAATAAGGAGTTTCCCAGACAAAAGAAGACTAAAAGAATACATTTCTACCAAACCAGCATTGCAAGAAATGCTAGTCTGCTTTAAAAATAAATAAATAAATAAAATGAAGAAACAGAGAAAGCCAAAGAGGAATACAGGAACAAAGGGAGAAAATGGCAATGAATATCAATCAATAATAACCTTAAATGTAAATGGGTTAAATGTGCCAATCAAAAGACATAGGGTAGACAAATGGATAAGAAAACGTGACCCACATGTATACTGCCTTCAAGAGACCCACTTCAAAACAAAAGATCAACACATATTGAAAGTGAAGGGATGGAAAAATATATATCAAGCAAATGGACATGAAAAACAGGCTAGAGGAGCAATACTTACTTCAGACAAAATTGGTTTTACAATGAAGGCCATAAAAAGGGACAAAGATGGGCATTTCATAATACCTAAGGGAACAATCCATCAAGAATAAATAACTCTGTTAAACATATACACCCCCAATGTAGGAGCTCTGAAATATATAAGGAAAGTCTTGGAGGATTTTAAGAAAGATACAGACAGCAACACACCAAAAGTAGGGGACTTTAATACCCCATTATCAACAATGGACAGATCTTCCAAACAAAAAATCCCCAAAGATGTTGCGGCATTGAACAACATTCTAGAGGAAATGGACGTAACTGATGTATACAGAGTCTTTCACCCCGAACAAGCAAAATACACATTCTTTTCAAATGCACATGGATCATTCTCTAAGATAGACCACATGGTAGGTCATAAGACAAGCCTCCACAAGTACAGGACAATTGAAATCATACCAAGCATCTTCTCAGATCACAATGACTTGAAACTAGAAACCAATCCCAAGGGCAAAAAACAAAAATACCCTAACTCATGGAGACTGAATAACATGCTTTTGAGTAATGAATGGGTTAACAATGAGATCAAAGATGAAATCAAAAAGTTCCTGGAAACAAATAACACTGAACACACAACAGCCCAAAACCTATGGGACACAGCAAAGGCAGTGCTCAGAAGGAAATTTATAGCAATACAGGCCTACCTAAAAAGGTCACAAGAAGTTTATAAAAACAATTTAACCATAAAGCTGCAAGAACTAGAGGAGCAACAAACAAAACCCAAGCAAGTAGAAGGAAGGAGATCATCAAGATCAGAGCAGAACTAAATAACTCAGAGATTCAAACTACAATTTGAAGAATCAACAAGTCCAGGAGGTAGTTCTTTGAAAAAATAAACAAAATTGACAAGCCTTTATCCAGACTCATCAAGAAAAAGAGAGAGAGGACCCAAATAAACAGAGTCAGAACTCACAGAGGAGAAATCACAACTGATATATCAGAAATAAAAATAAATGGAATCATATAACATGTTCATGGATGGGAAGAATTTACATAATTAAAATGTCCATACTACCCAAAGCAATCTACAGATTCAATGCAATCCCAATTAAAACACCAATGACAGACTTCACAGAAATAGAAAAAATACTTCAAAAATTTATATGGAGCCAAAAATGCCCACACATAGCCACAACAGTGTTGAGAAAGAAGAACAAGGTAGGAGGAATCACAATACCAGACTTCAAGCAAGGCTACTGTCATCAAAACTATCTGGTACTGGCATAAGAATAGACATATAGATCAATGGAACAGAATAGAGAGCCCAGAAATTAACCCAGGACTCTGTGGTCAACTAATATTCAACAAAGAGGGAAGGAACATAAAATGGAGTAAAAACAGTTTCTTCAACAAGTGGTGTTGGGAGAACTGGACCACAACATGCAAAAAAGATAAAACTACAGCACCAACTTACACCATACACCAGAATAAACTCAAGATGGATAAAGGATTTAAACATAATTAATGCCATGATAAAGGTCCTGGAGAAAAATTTTGGCAGTAAACTTTTTGACATCCTACACAGAAATATGTTTACTGATACTTCACCAAGAGCAAAGGAAATAAAAGGCCAAATCAGCAAATGGAAGTATATCAAATTGAAAAGTTTCTGTTCAGCTAAGGAAAACACAAGCAAAATTCAAAGGGAACCAACTGTATGGGAAAACATAATTGCCAATGATACCTCAGACAAGGGTTTGATCTCCAAAATATATAAATAATTAATGTGACTCAACACCAGGGAGACAGACAGCCCAATTAAAAAATGGGCAAAGGACCTGAAGAGACAACTCTCTAAGGAAGATATACAAAGGGCCCAGAGGCATATGAAAGAAT